>JAWQUT010000035.1:2043080-2067644 GCA_033807755.1 Ellobium chinense
TTATTTGAATCTACTAGTAAGTACCCCTTTTCTTGAACGGAACCGTGGTGACTAAATTGTCAGATCGAATACATGGAAATGGATTTAAATTAAACATCTAATTGAAGAACTGTGTGACTTTTCCAATCCAAAAGTTTAATCACATTCAGGCACACAAAAAAAGAAATTACAATTTCAATCATGCATTTGATTTCTTTTGCATATTTTCATGAACTAATCATGATGGTCTTCCTAAGCCATTGATTGTAAATCTTCAATCGGTTCTAGCTTGCACTGACAGGTTGAACACCTATTTTTGTCTAAGACGTTTCCAATGGGGCAGTAGATGGCACAACTGGTGGACAATCAAAGGGAGGAAATCTGGGTTTTTTACTTGGACTTGCATCTGCAAATTGGGCATCTGTTGGCGTCCAGAATATTTCCATAAGAGCAGCGAATTTTACACACAGGTTGTCAAACCGGACCTGGCTTGCATCTGCAGGTGGGACATCCAATGGCGTTTTCCCCATGCTCTACTCCATGCAGACATCCTTCTGGACAGAATACGAGTCCATGACACTTGCACCCACAGGTGTTACAATTACTGAGATCTTTCTTGTACACGGCGCAAGGGAGGATGTGTGGTGGACATGCAAGACGAGGGCACCTGTGCAGTAGGAGGCAATGACAAAGTATCTTCACCTTAGGTGATGGGCAGTCGGTAGCACACGAGACAGGTGGATCTCTATTCGGATCTAGGGCAACAGCTGTGGGCAAAAAGGTACACAGAGTAAAGTTAGTAAAGTTTGAATACTAATCTAATTGCTACTTGTTAGCATTGCTGGATCTCATGATTTCAGATTCCAATGGGACAAGTTCATAGGTTCGAGTTTGTGAATGGTGGCTATAGACCAGATCTAGAAATTTCGGGTCATAGCATTATAACGAGAAGGTTGGTTTTGAAGTACAGGTATACGAGGTTCGAGATTACGATAAAAGGATAGCATCAGTAATACATGTACTTTACCTTTTCCCTAGCAATACTTTCTTAAAGTTTCATATTACAACGATAACAACAGCAATGCTTTACATTTGTTTTTAACCTTTCATAGTCACAAAAATAATAAAAGCCATACTTTTGCTCTGTTTTCCAAATTCTCATGGTTATACAGTTAACAACAAAAAGGCTTTACTTTTATAAGTGCGACTTGGATGGCATCATGACCCCCAAAAGTTCATCAAAACCTCCAGATTCCGACACCCACCTTTCCGACTTACAATATAGGCGGTAAATGTCAGCAACAATATTATAATACCTTACCAAGTCTTTTACATTAGCAGCGTGGTCGACAGTATTTTATCCAAACGGCCAGTTAGCACTAAAGGTTGCAGGAGCCTAATTGGCTAAAAATGTATCGACTATCCGAGTCGATAATAGCAGAGTAAAAAATCTGTCCTTTGGACAGATTGTGTAGAAATAATTGTAGAACATAAAATTACACTGCAAAAGTTGTGAGATACATCGGTGAATTTGTTAAATAAAGATTTTTGGCAGGCAGCTCTTTTCAAGGGTCTAAGCGGATTCAGTTTCTGCGAGCAGCTGGTATGCAAAAGAATGCCAAATTTTGGATACCCTTTTCATGTAAACTGAAATTGCGAATTTTTTTTCCGAAGGACCCCTTCTGAAAACAGTATAGAATTTTACCACAGTGGTGGCTCCAGACTTACAGACAAGTCCTTGCCTTTTCGGAACATTCATGTAGTCTGAGGAGAATATTTTGTCAAATGCCCCAAAAAAGCATTTTCAATTAGGCACCTGCAACCAAAGAGGTTGGCGTAGACTGAAATCTTAATGAAGAGTCATTGGCGCTTAGTTGTTTCCTAAATGGGTAGAATTTGTTTCGTGAAAAGAGCATGGGATGTGGCCACTGACGTCGTAATCGAAGAATCCAACGAAAAAATAATAGGTAAAAAATGACTTTACTTTACTTACATCTTGTAGGTTTATGCACATAACGTGGTATGTATATACTTTTAACAGTTACTAGCACTTTGGTTCTGTGTATGCATGATTTTTATTTTTTTCTTTGGCAGTCATTGAAAGCGTCAGCAATTCATAAAATTCAATGTATCTGTAATTGCCTTGTCATCATAGTTATCATCCGTCATTAACCGTCAGATTCCGTCGTTTTCCGTTATCATCCGTCAACGTCCGTCATTGCCTATCATCGTCCGTCATCACAGTTATCATCCGTCAGTGTCCGTCATGTCTGTCAGTCTGTCTATGTCTATCTGCCTGTCCGTCTGTCTGATTGCTCTATGTGTGTGTGTGTGTGTGTGTGTGTGTGTGTGTGTGTGTGTGTGTGTGTGTGTGATTAGCTGTCAATCTGTGTTTGTGTCTGTCTGTCTGTCTGTCTGTCTGTCTGTCTGTCTGTCTGTCTGTCTGTCAGCTAGTCTGTCTGTCTACTAGCCTGTTTTTCTGTTAAAGCTGGATAAGTGTTATGATAAATATTTGCAAATGTACTTATTTTTATTATGTCACTAACTGTTACTCAGATATTGTTCATTGGCCCTTGGCCTGCAAGAAAATATACTTTGTAAAACATCATCCATCAAGAAACAATGCGTCTGAAAACTTCATAATCACAAGAGATCTGCAGGCTCAAACTATTGCGCTTTTATGCCTTAGTTTTTGGAGATTTGTGCACACACAAATGTGTGAAGGCGATATGGTATTGTGTTGCAGATCTGTTGTTATTTTTATTAGTAGTAGTAGTATTAGTAGTAGTAGTAGCAGAGGTAGTTGTAGTAGTAGTAGTAATAGTAGCAGAAGTAGTAGTAGTAGTAGTAGTAGTAGCAGACGTAGAAGTAGTAGTAGTAGTAGTAGTAGTAGTAGTAGTAAAGCCAACACACAAAATGAGACAGCATTGTGGATACAAATCCTAATACAACTATTTCCTACTGAGAGAATCTACTTACCAAGTTGTACATACGAACCCAAGACTGCCAGAATCAGAACTCCAAGTACTGAGACCTTATGGTCCATATTTCAAAGCTGCAAAGAGTTGTTCTCTTACGTGATTGCGCAACTTCTGGTGTTTTGGGGTTGTTTTTTTATGTGCGCTGTGTGCTACGCTGACTCTGATCATGAAGGTTTACTTTTATACTGTAGATCATCGCCTCTAGAGTTAACACTTTGCTGTCCTCAAAGCGTTGAAGTCATTATTGATAGGTGTGACAATAATATTTATCACGGTAGAGTACAAGGATGTTTTCCATACGCAGTGACCCCATCCCGGAAGTGGTGTGCAATTCTGTCTTTCCATTAGTCAAAAAAAAAAAAACCAACAGATTTATAAACAAACATCTCTCTCTCTCTCTCTCTCTCTCTCTTTTTCTCTCTCTCTCTCTCTCTCTCTCTCTCTCTCTCTCCCTCTCTCTGTCTCTCTCTCTCTAGTCATAGATAAAACAGGTCCTGTTCACGCCTTACTGATTTGGAATTAGGTCATAACGGAAAGTGTTATGTCACACGATTGTTCTTTGAGCGTAAGGGCCACCATAATGGATTTTTTAATATGCTTCCTGTATTTTTGGCGACAATTTACGTCATTAACAGTACTTAGGGATGCAAAGTTAATCCTGGCATCTTTTTTTTTGTTGTTGTTGTTGTTTTATTAAAAGACTGTATATCCATCATGAAAATAATACGATATCTGCTCTCCAGAATTCGATGCCATAAAAGACACAAAATTCCTCTATGAGAGATGGGGGAGGTAAACATGTTTTAAAAATGAAAGTAAATAACTATTTCCTGTATACATGCTTAAATTTGCTATCAATGTAAAGTGAGGCTCCAAACTGTGAATGATTGAGTAGTGCTCATAGTTATTGGTAAACAGGTTTTGGGAGCGGAAAACTGAGCTGCAAAGTATTTTTTGTTAAAAATGGGCAGCTCTGACCTTTTTAGCCATGTGTAGGCCTCGGTCGGCCTAGTTTTTGGTATGTCATTTATTTAAAAGGAACCAAAAACATTATACACACACACACACACACATAGATATATAGATAGATAGATATAGATATAGATATAGAGAGAGAGATAATAATATATACCCTAAAACATATTATTATGCTGATTCATATCTTTCTACATGTTGATAAGTTGATTGATTTTGCTGTAGAAACGACAGAGTGATCAATCGTCCATTCGATTGACAGGTGTGATGTACGGAAGAACGGAAGAAAGGAAGGAAGGAGGGAATGTAGGTAAAAAAGGAAGGACTGGCGGACATGAACATGGATGGATGGATGGATGGATGGATGGATGGATAAATGGATAAATGTATAGGTAGACAGATGAATGGAATNGGGATGAGAGAGGCGACCTTATCTGCGTTTAGTCGGGAGGAGGTGGAGCAGGACTGAGTAGGATGGCTGTAAGATTTGAACACAGACACCAGACCGCAAAATGTTTAAAGTTTTTAATCAATCATAGTAATTAGTATGTGAGCATTGAAGAACGTTAAAGTAACCGTCACGTGCAAGCCAGTATATGACGGTGTCAGGCTTTATCTCTTAGTTTTACAATTTAATACAGCTTATTAAGAGGATAAGGTCGGCCGGTTGTATTTGAGAACAGTGTTTTTTAATTACAGCACTATAAGCACTTCAAAGTCTGTAGATCTGGGGCCGCATACACAGTGCCGTTGACTTTCGCGCGCTGATGGTAACTACATTAAAAACCCCTAGAACATCAATGATGTTTCTTGAAGTTACCACTAGAATACAAAGTTAAGACAGTACTGTACATACAGTCCATAGTCTCCTTTATCTTTAGTCTTTGAACCACATGCAACAACTTTCTTACTATTTTTATGACAAGCAGAGAGAAAAGTGTCAGTCCAACGGCCGTATACAAATTCCTTATATTACTTAACGCACTGTGGTAACCACAGAAAACTTCCAAAACATTAATAGTACTTACAATAGTTAACGCAGTAGGTTAATTAACGCAAGAATTTTGCATACGGTCACAGTTTATGTAACGAACATAATAAAGGACACATACACGTATTACAACGGCAACAACCTGGGTTGTTTTTACCGAAAACTTCCCTGGTCTTTATTCCTGAAATTTCTAAAATACAGTAATTATACGTTTGATTGTTATAAGTATGACTTTTTTTTTCTGGAATACATATTTTTATTTAAGTTAACCTTTTAGAGGATGATTATGATTCTTCCGCAGCCCTCGTTTGTTATTATGTCTTTAATTTCCTTTTGCATAGCTTCATGAACTACCAAAGCTGACCTGAATGGTTTACTAAATCTTCAATCGTTCCAGGCTTGCACTGACAGGTAGGACACCAATTCCTGACCAAGACGTATCTATAGATGCAATTGATGAGACACACTGGTGGACATTCAAATATGTTTGAATCTGGGTTTACATCTGCAAGTGGGGCATCCATTGGCGTTCAATTCGTTTCCGTAAGGGCAGCCAATTTTACACACAGGTGGACACTGGACGTGGCTTGCATTTGCAGGTAGGACATCCATCGGCGTCTAGACCACGCTCTACTCCATGCAGACATCTTTTTGGACAGATGTTGAGTCTGGAGCACTTGCACTGACAGGTTGGACAACCATTGGTGTCTTTCTTGTACACAGCGCAAGGGATGAGGCGTAATAGACAATTAAGACGAGGACAATCGGGCTCAATAGGTGATAAGATATCGCTGAGATTCACGCATTTGCAATTGATCTCCACCAGAGGTGGTGAGCAGAAGATAAGACACGTGACAGGTGGTAGATCAACACTGGTATCTGCGGCAACAGCTGTGGGTAAAAAGGTAACCAAAATAAAGTTAACAGAAATTTAATACTAACTGCTACGTGTTACCACAACATGAAGTATTATTGTTGAAATCTCATGACCCCAGATTTCAGTGGGACAAGTTAATAGTTTCGAGTTTATGAAAACAGACGTATAGTCCAGATCTAGAAATTCTGGGCCAAAGCTTTGTAAAGAGAAGGCTAGTTTTTGGAGTACAGGTATGAAAGGCTCGAGAATCTGATAAAACGATAGCAACAGCAATACATTATCTTTTGCCAAGCAATACTTTGCTAAAGTTTCATATTACATAAATAACAACAGCAATCTTTTACTTTTGTTTTTAAACTTTTATAGTCACAAAAATAATATCAACCATACTTTTGCTTTGTTTTCCAAATTTTCATGATTATACGAATAATAACAACAACAAAGCTTTACTTTTATAAGTCCGACTTGGATGGCATCATGACCCCCAAATGTTCATCGAAACCTCCAGATTTACAGCACTGACCTTTTCGACTTACAGTGTAGGCAGTTCAAGAAAACCTCGATTTTACATGTCAGCAACAATATATTAGGCTACTTTACCCAGTCTTTTACATTAGCAGCGTAGTCGGCAGTATTTTATCCAAGTGGTCAGTGAGTAAATAAGTAGTTGACGTTGATGGAAATTTTACTTAAGAGTCATTGGCCCTATGTTGTTTCCTCAATGGGTTTCGCGTAAAGAGCATGACATGTATCCATTGACGTGGTGATCGAATAATCCAACGGAATATAGGGGCGAAATAATTTACTGTACTTACGTCTTGCAGGTTTATTCACACGACGTAGTACTCGTACATATATATATATATTTTGTTAAATTTCTGCGAAAAGTCTGATAGCATTTTAGTTCTGTGCTTGCATGATGTCTTTTTTTTTTTTAATCTTGGACAACGTTTGAAGGCGTCAGCAACTCATAAAATTCAGCTTATCTGTAACTGAATAGATGAAAATGTGTATTTAGAGATTAGGTGAGAGAGATTTGTTGTCGCCATTAGATGTCAAAATCGTGAAAATCTGCTCCCCCTTCTCCCACCCCAAACTTTCCTTCTTCGCGTGTTCAAATGCCGAAAGAGGGTAAGCTTTGAGTCGACTTTGCTGAGAAGATTGTATGAGTGACGTACAAGCGGAAAGGTCTACTTTTTGTTAAAGATCCATAGATCACGGGAGGGCTGCGTTTGTTAGGTTTTCTCTATTCCAATTTTAAGAAAGAAAGGGGCAGTCTCTCGGAGTCAAGAACTTTTAAAAAGAGCCAAATCTGATGTTTGGTTCCCTAAGAGCCAAGTCTGGCAACTCTGCTTCCCATTTATTCAAAAACAAGACTAACACCCCATTATACAAATGGGCAGGCAGGCAACGCACCAGCGGCGAAAGAATACCTAGCGCACCGAAAGGCATCATAGACGAATGCATTAGACTCCGTAAAAATGTTGGACGATTGGCGAATCGGGTGGATTGAAAAGATCTATCGGAGATTGTATTTCGTTGCTATACACATTCTTTTTGTAAAACAAGGGTTGAAAAAATAAAGAGGACTGATGTGTATAGTTACCTTTTGTGTATTTTTCTACGAATTTAGGTGAAAACCGCATGTTTTTACGTTACGTAGTTCTCAAGAAATCTGTGACACAAATTTGGCTGAAGCGATGTATTAATATAGATGTTCAAATTGTTTAACTCTAATTAACGTTAGAAGGACATGCTGATGGGTGTTTGGAGGGGGGGGGGGGCANGGGAGAGGGTAAAAACGTAAGCATAGTGAATTTAAGTAACTTTTAATACTAAATGCCACTTGTTAGCATGAGTGAAGTAATATTGCTGGACTTTGCGAACTCAAATTTCAATGGGACAGGCTCATAAATTTGACTTTGTGATTATAGAAGTACAGATTAGATCTAGAAGCTCAAGGCCATGGCATTACAATCAGAAAGCGAGTGTATGAAGCACTGGTGTAAGAGATTCCATATTGAGAGATAACAATAGCAACAGCAATACTTTACATTTGTTTTGCTAAAGTTTCATTTTTACGACAATAACAGCAACAATGTTTGCTTTTGTTAATACGTCATGTCTGGTTCACGAGTAGTCATAAACTTTCACTTCCGACATCCACATACTGACGCATAAAGATGGCAGTGGGAGAAAACCTTGATTGTAGCTGTCAAATAAAACATTTTGCTTTTACCAAGTGTTATACCTCAGCAGCGTCTTTGGCAAGATCTATCTTTTTGCTAAGGTGGTAATAATGAGCAGACACTTGCCCATAGTGTGAAAAATAGTGCTAAAAGCTTACACCGATAGATAATGTAGAAAACTTGACTAGGGAGATGAGAAGATATGGAAAGCGCAGGGATTAAAAAAATAAATGAAGTGCAATACGATGGCACTCGGTTAAGCCAAAACCAGGTTATCCGATACACTTATTGTGAAATTGATTTAACTGATCTTGAACTGAAACTTTAACTGATTGTTAAATTCGTTAACAAATTGCTTGCCAGCTAGCCTGATTATTTGTGGGTATTCATGAACTGAGTTAGCGAAAGGGGCATTGACGATTTATACATTTTGTCATTAAGGCGAAAGCACTCATTTATTTTATTTATTTACAGACATCCCCTTAAAATCGGGGGCAGACAGGTAGGAGTGCCCTGTCTGCGTCTTTTTAAAAATATCTTCATGGTAAAATAATAAGTGGTAGAAGTAAATTAATCAGTCATATGTGTTAGAATCAAATATTATAAAATTGCTTACTCTTGGCTTAAGCTTTACTCAGATAAAAAGAAAATGCCGCATCAAAGAGCTCATAAAAATCACATTTCATGCCTCATGTTAAAATTAGTAATTTGGATAATGGGGAAAGTGACACGAAGGTTTCAAATATTACGGGATTTGTAAAAAGTTATTTTTGTAAGAAATTAATCATTTTAACTCGTTCCTCATTTAAAAAGGGACATAAAAGAACGAAATGGTATATATCCTCGACATCACATCTGCACATTTTACATATATCAGACTCACTCATACATCTTTTGAATAAATCTTGTTCTAAGCCAAGCGTGTTTAATCTGATACGAAATTTTAGGGATTTAATATAAAAATTAAGACCAATGATAAATACGGCTCAAACTCGATATTAAGTTTTATTAGTGTCACTATCCACGATTGTTCGTTATTGTTAGTCATCATCAGCATCGTCCCTCGTCATCCGTCATCGTCATCGTCCGTCATCGTCCGCCATCATCGATCGCTGTTCATTATCACCCGTCATCATCTGTCATCACCCGCTATTGTCCGTCATCACCCGTCAGCATCCGTCATCATCCATCACCATCGTCCGTCATCATCCGTAATCATCCATCATCATCTGTCTACCTTATCATTCGTCATCGTCCGTCATCATCCGTCATTGTCCGTCACCATCCGTAATCGTCCGCCATCACCCGTCATCATCCGTCATCATCAGTCAAAAAGTAATCCGGCAGAAAACCTCAAAATGTCTAGAGATTTTCAGTCCCAAACTATTGCAAATCTTTCCACCGACCAATACGCCTTAGATTTGAAGTGTAAATGAAACTGAGTGAGAGAGGGAAAGTTTTATGCAGAAATTCTCTTATTATTATTATTATTATAAAATTATAAAATGTTTCATGCCACAGTTTTGAGAGTTTCTATATTTTTTAAAAACAATATCATTATTTCTATTATTATTATTATTATTGTTGTTGTTGTTGTTATTCTGTTGTTGTTGTTGTTGTTGTTCTTGTTATTGCTGTTAATGTTGTTGTAACAGAGAGAATCATTATCTCATTATTGATTCAAGATGACGCATTCTAAGACAAATGTACAAATGCTCTCTAAAGTTACACAGTGATAGTAACCACTGGTAATATCATTGATGTTTTAGAGAGTTTCCCCTCTAGTTAACGTCAGAGCAAAAAGTGAGACAGCATTGTGGATATAAACCCTAATACTAATGTCTATTCCTAAGGAGAGAATCTACTTACCAAGTTGTACATACGAACCGAACACTGCAAGAATCAGAACGCCAAGTACTGAGACCTTATGGTCCATATTTCAAAGCTGAAAAGAGACGTTCTCTTACGTGATTGCACTACTTCTGTTTTTCTTGTAAGTGCAATGTGCTTTGCTTACTCTGATTAAGAAGGTTTATTTTTATACTGTAGCTCATCACGTCCAGAGTCTGCACTTTTGAAGTGATTATTTTTTATTATTAATTACTATGACTATATTATCACACGTAGAGTACAAGGATGTTTTCAGTGCGCCTTGAACCCATCCCGGAACTGATGCCTGATGCGTAACCCTGTCTTCTCATTGGTCAGAAAATAGATTTATAAAAATCTATTCTCTAACACCTTTGTCTCTCTTTGTCTCTCTGTCTCTTTCTCTGTGTGTGTGTCTGCCTTCTTGCTCTCTCTCTCTCTCTCACACTCTCTCTCACACACTCTCTCTCTCTCTCTCTCTCTCTCTCTCTCTCTCTCTCTCTCTCTCACTCTTTATACTGGATAAAGCAGATCCGGTTTCAAGCCTCACTGATTTCGAGTCAGGTCATAATGCACAATGTTACATCATTCAAAGGCCACCGTTATGGAGTTTTTTGAAGTACTTCCTGCATTCGTGGCAACCATTTACGTCACTTTCAGTAACTAGGGATATGAAGTTAATCCTAGCGTTTCTTTATTTATTACAGGAGCGTATATCCAGCATCAAAATAGTGGAAATATAGAGGATTATGACCGTAGAAGAGGCAACATTGCTGTATAAAGGATGGAGGTGGTTAATAGTTAAAAATAAGAAAAGGAATAATTATTCCCTGGGGTCTCAATTAGGTCGTAGGTCTGTCTGTTTTGCCGGTGGGATATGCTAGAATGTCCCGCATGCTAGATGGTCCAGCGGGACACTTAAGCATATGTTCAGCTGTTCCCCTACATGCCATATTGTTCCCCCCTCCCCCCCCATCCCCTCCCCCGCATCACTTTCCTCGTCAGCTATTTACCTAAAAAGACAAACTAGACGCAAAATTAGATTTTACCAGCTTTTACTTTACATATTCAGTCTCCACTTCCATCCTTCTTCCATATATATCCAAAAATGTCATATCATAATCATCCACATTTAATGCACTAATCATACTTGCCTACATGGAAATAAAGCGGTCAGAGAAAGATAGAAACAGTTCGCAGTATCCGTGTTACAGGTCGGTAGAGATATAATTATCATGAATACTATCACAAGCCTCAGAAATAGCACAAGAATGTTAGCTGTACATACATTATCACAGTAATTGGATAATAAAGTTATATCTTATCTTATCTTATCTTATCTTATCTTATCTTATCTTATCAAGGCTGCAACGTGAAGAAGCATAGTCGGGCCTGGATTTCTAAATATTGGTGGGAGTGGTGGATATTGACCTACATCAAAGTACAGCATCCTGAATCATCCGCTCATTGTTTCTCGTTTGGTGCCTTTATGTCGCTATCCAACAATGTCTTGAAAAAAACAAGAAACAGCTGTCAAGTCTCTGTCGGCCTGCAGGAACCTGGACGATTTTAATATTACATAATTTAGATCTCTGTGCATTATAACAGATTAGGATCAACATATTTATGTGTGAAATACACTCTTTATATACCTTTGTAGGTAAAATGAACAAAAGTGTGCAGATGCAGAAAAAATGATGTGTTTAATACAACGGAGGCAAAGAGCTGTATTAGGCTTGACTGATAACTTTTACCTGCTCGCAGGATTCTAACAACAGTCTTTAAGCTCTTTTTATTACAGAGCAAATCAACAGATCTTATGTCAAACACCCTTCACATGCTCACACCCTGTATGATATTGAATGTACGAAGATGAATAGATGCAGAATTACATGGTAGGGGTACTGTTTGGCATGAGGGTGGGGAGGGGGGGAGGAAGAGGCATTCTAACATGCGAGTGACGTATGCTAGTTTGTCTCCCCATTTTACACTGTTCTTGGGAGAAAAATCATTAAAAACGACCCTCTAATTTTCCTGTGCGAGGTACATGTATAGACATTGTCAGTAGCACTCATGATTAAAATACTATTGTTGATCGTGATCACACTTTGTTGACAGCGGGGTCCAAACAAAAAAAAAACTTATTTCTGTCACTTCAACGCTGTTCACATCTTTATGTAAAGATATGTACAAGATTTTCATTATAACTGATTCCATATTGCTTTTTTAAAAGTAGTTTCATGATGTCAGTGTCATCTGAAAGCCAGATTCAAATTCCCAAGCGATTCTGTAGGATAGCTGGAAAATTATCGCTGTCGAAAGAGGGCAAAGCCTGAGTTAACGCCTGAATATACAATGTGTGTTGCCATGTAATACTTGTATACATGCTGGAATTTGCCGTAGGCTCCAAACTGTGAATTAATTAGACTAGTGATGTTCATACTTACTGGTAAACAAACATTTGGGATTGGAAAACTGAGCTGCGAAGTAATTAAAAAAAACAAGAGTGCGAGATGAGTAATAAAGGAAGAAATTATATTAAACTGAAAGAAGAATGGAGATTGGGGGCTCATTTTAATATTTTAGAACCTGCTGAAATCTACGCCCTTACTAAGTTTAGGATCGGCAATCATAAGCTGCCAGCGGAAACGGAACGTTACTTAAATATTGAATATCAGACTAGAATTAGTGAATTTTGTATATGAGATCTGTAGGTGATGAATTCCATTATGTATTATGCTGTCCTAAATTTGCAAAGGAGCTCAAATATTTATTACCAGAAAGTTGTCACACTACACCCAAACGTGCCTAAATTCTTAATTTTACTAAAATCCCATGACACACAAGTTTTACACTAAGTCAGTAGATTAAAAACATCAATGTGAAGACCTTTAGATAGTATCAACTTATTTCGATTGTTTGCTGAATATATATAAGAAAAAGTGCCCTCAGGGGAATAGTGTTGGTTTGTTAATTCTCATCCGCCATTATCATTGTTATTTGTTTATGCTGTTGTTTATAGTTTAGTTTTTAGTACCATTTTTTTTTATCCTCACATGTCATGTTGTCATGAGCTATTAAACTTTCCTTCTTGAATCTTCAGCCATGTGAAAGCCTCGGTCGGCCTAATTTCGCCAGTATTTAGCATGTATACACTACGTCTTTTATTTTAACGAAAATACAAACATAACACATATGTGTGGCGGCATAGGAAAACAGGGCAAATAACATAATGGAGTTACCGGCAAATTTTGGGTCGTAGGTGAACTTTCCTGCAATTTTAGATTTTTGCATACTGGTAGTCTTTGTCTATTTTCGAATGAGGGAAGTATGGTGCACGAATGAGGTATTTTCCGACAGGTCAGTTACACCACGTGATCTAGGGCTATTTTGATAAATGACGAGTAATCATAAATAAGCAGAGCATGTAAACAAACCAACGTGTGAGCAAGATTTCCTAGGTCACATGATGGAGCTGAAAATACCTAATTGAACCGAAGATTTTTTTTGAAAGATTATAAAGATGAATTTTGTGAAGCGATCCTATGACTTTTAAGTACAATGCCAATTTTAAAGCCCGATTTCTCAAAATTAGGGCTTTGGGAGTGACATCATTAAAAGTCCCATACCTCAATTATTTTTAAGGATGTTTCGAAAATTTAAAGTTATCCATACTCAGTAATAAATTCCCTTTTCAATGATATTTATATCCATGAAACTGCACTTGTGCCTTGTTCCCCATACCACCACGCAAATACTATGAAATATATACTGGTTCAGATGTTATTACTTGTGACATGTGGATAAGCTGATTCTTTGTTGTTGTTGTTTTTTTTTTCTATTTTTATGGAAAAGACATTCATTCGTTTGACTGGTGTGATGGACAGACGAACGGGCGAAAGAAAAGAAGGAAAGAAAGCAGGAAGAAAGGAAGGAAGAGAGAACGAATGGATGGATGGATGGATGGATGGATGGATGGATGGATGGATGGATGGATGGATGGATGGATGGATGGATGAAGTAATTCGTCATCAATTTTCTTTCATGTGTTTATTTGTTACTTGGTCGAAATACGATTAAATGTACACATAAACTGTGAGCCTAGTTGTTTTTTTTCTTCCAGAGGAAATCGTGACATTATTTGTATTTGAGAATAGTGTTCTCAACTACAGCACTGTAAGCACTTCAAAGTCTGTAGATCTGGGGCCGTATACACAATGCCGTCGAACTTCGTGCGCTGGTGGTAACTACATTAAAAACCCCTTAAAATACCAGTGATGTTTCTTTAAGTTACCACCAGAAAAGTTAAGACAGTATTGCATATACAGCCCATAGCCTGCATTACCATTAGACTTCGAACCACATGCAACAACTTTCTTACTGTTTTCATGACAAGCAAGTGTCAATCCTATGGCCGTATTCATAATCCTTATATTATTATTTAACACACTGTGGTAACCACAGAAAGCTCACTATAATTAACGCAGTACATTAATTAACGCAAGACTTTTTCATACGGCCACTGTATACGTAACGAACGTAACAAAGAACACACACACAAACTTGTTACAACAGCAACTGTACAGTCTGGGTTGGTTTTTTTCTAAAATCTTCCCTGGTCTTTATTCCTGAAATTTCTAGCATACAGTAATTATACTGGAAGTTTGAAAAGGTTTGATTGTTATAGGTATCATTTTTTTCCTAACATGGTTCTTCCGCAGGCCTTGCTTGTTGTGACGTCTTTGATGTTTTTTTGCCAAGCGTCATGAACAAATAATGCTGGCCTTTTTAAGCTTCTGCTAGTAATTCAATCGGTCCAGGCTTGCACCGACAGGTAGGACACCCATTCTTGTCCAAGACGTTTCCATAGATGCAATGGATGGCACACACTGGTGGACATATTGGCCTGGGTTTACATCTGCAAGTGGGGCATCCGTTGGCGTCAAGAACGTTTCCATACTGGCAACCGATTTTACACACAGGTGGACATACTGGCTTGCATTTGCAGGTGGGACATCCATTGGCGTCTACACTACGCTCTACTCCATGCAGACATCCCGTTGGACACCTGTTGAGTCTGGAGCACTGACACTGACAGGTTGGACAACCATTGGCGTCTTTCTTGTACACAGCGCAAAGGATGCGGCGTAATGGACAGTCAAGTCGAGGGCAGACGGGAATTGGGATGCGACCCACACATCCGCAACCTATTTTCACCTGAGGTGGTAAGCAGGCGATAGCACACGTGACAGGTAGATCTGCAACAGCTGTGAGTAAACAGGTGAAAAGAGAGAGGTTAATAACTTTTTAATACTACATGTTTCTGAGCACAGGATGAAGTAATATTGTTGGACCTCATGAAATTAAATTTCAGTAGGAAAGTTCATAGCTTGAAGTTTGGGAATAGTGACTATAGACTGGTTCTAGAAGTTCCAAACTATGGCATTACAACGAGAAGGGTAGTTTTTTTGGAGTACAAGTATACAAGGCTTCGAGATTGGGAAACCACGATGGCAGCACCAATACGTTACCTTTGTTTATCAAACGTTCATAGTTATGAATATAAAAACAGCAAAGCTTTACTATTTTAAGTGCGTCTTGCCTGACATGAAAACTCCACCGTAGTTCATTAAAAGCTTCCGATTCCACCACTGACCTTTCCGACTCATAATGTAGGCAATGGGAGAAAAGCTCTATTGTATTTTTCAACAACGATGGCGTATAATTACTTTACCAAGTCTTTTACATTAGCGGCGCATTTTTTGCGGTATGCTATCCAAGAGGTCAATGAATAAAATAAGAAATTGACGTAGACGGATATCTTGATCGAGAGTGTTGGCGCTAAGTTGTTTCTAAATGGGCAAAATTTGTTTCGTGAAAAGACCACAGCATGTATCCACTGACGTCTAATCGAATGATCCAACGGAACATATGATGTTAAATAAAGTTACTGTACTAATGTCTTGTAGGTTTATGCACGTGACATCGAATTTGTTTTGTTGTTGTTTTTTTGTTTATTTGTCAGCCAGCTAGTCAGCTAGTCAGCCAGTCAGCCACCCAGCCAGCCAGGTAGCCAACATGCCAGTTAGCTAACAAATTTCCCACAGATTTTCGTCTTTTTTAATGAAATTATAAGATACTATGCAGGCTCAAGTATTATCGCAGTTTATTGATCGATCGGCCTATCCATCGATCAATGGTTTGATTGAATCACGAATGAATGGAGGGGCGAGCAGTAGACAGACAAAGCAATTCATAAGATCAATCCAAATTTCTACAAAATGTTGACATAGACTAGATGGGAAAACTTTGATTACTGTTCCCATGGCTTTTTTTTTTCCTCACGGCTGATGTTATGTATCTTAAAATGAATCCTTGCTGAGATTTGGTTTATTACTGACACCACTATCATGGGATGACATTTACCGGTGATATTAAACAAACTGATGACTTTTTAGGTTCTCTTTTTTTTTTCGCTTTACAACATAAAAAATGTTTGCATAATATACTCATTTTAAGATTCAAANACACACACACACACACACACACACACACACACTTGTTACAACAGCAGCAATCTGGGTTGGGTTTTTTTTTTCTAAAAACTTCCCTGATCTTTATTCCTGAAATTTCTAGAATACAGTAATTATGCTGGAAGTTTGAAAAGGTTTGATTGTTATAGATAGGACTTTTTTTTCCTGACATGGTTCTTCCGCGGGCCTTGCTTGTTGTGACGTCTTTGATTTTTTTTGCATAGCGTCATGAACAAATAATGCTGGCCTTTTTAAGCCTCTGCTAGTAATTTAATCGGTCCAGGCTTGCACTGACAGGTAGGACACCCATTTTTGTCCAAGACGTTTCCATGTATGCAATAGATGAGACACACTGGTGGACATATGGGCTTGGGTTTACATCTGCAAGTGGGGCATCCGTTGGCGTCAAGAACGTTTCCATACTGGCAACCGATTTTACACACAGGTGGACATAATGGCTTGCATTTGCAGGTGGGACATCCATTGGCGTCTACACCACGCTCTACTCCACGCAGACACCCCGTTGGACACCTGTTGAGTCTGGAGCACTGGCACTGACAGGTTGGACAACCATTGGCGTCTTTCTTGTACACAGCGCAAAGGATGCGGCGTAATGGACAGTCAAGTCGAGGGCAGATGGGAAATGGTGTGAGATCCACACATCGGCAACCTATTTTCACCTGAGGTGGTAAGCAGGCGATAGCACACGTGACAGGTAGATCTGCGGCAACAGCTGTAAGTAAACAGGTGAAAAGAGAAAGGTTAATAACATTTTAATACTACTTGCTTCTGAGCACAGGATGAAGTAATATTGTTGGACCTCATGAAATTAAATTTCAGTAGGAAAGTTCATAGCTTGAAGTTTGGGAATAGTGACTTTAGACTGGCTCTAGAAGTTCCAAACTATGGCCTTACAAAGAGAAGGGTAGTTTTTTTGGAGTACAAGTATACGAGGTTCGAGATTGGGAGACCACGAAAGCAGCGACAATATGTTGCCTTTGTTTATCAAAATTTCATAACTATAAATATAAGAACAGCAAAGCTTTACTGTTTTAAGTGCGTCTTGCCTGACATGAAAACTCCACCGTAGTTCATTAAAAGCTTCCGATTCCACCACTGACCTTTCCGACTCATAATGTAGGCAATGGGAGAAAAGCTCTATTGTAATTTTCACAACAATGACGTATAATTACTTTACCAAGTCTTTTACATTAGCGGCGCATTTTTTGCAGTATGCTATCCAAAAGGGTCAATGAATAAAATAAAAAACTGACGTAGACGGATATCTTGATCGAGAGTTGTTGGCGCTAAGTTGTTTTCTAAATGGGCAAAATTTGTTTCGTGAAAAGAGCACAGCATGTATCCACTGACGTCTAATCGAATGATCCAACGGAACATATGATGTTAAATAAAGTTACTGTACTAATGTCTTGTAGGTTTATGCAAGTGACATCGAATTTGTTTGGTTTTTTTTTTTATTTGTCAGCCAGCTAGCTAGCCAGCCAGCCACCCAGCCAGCCAAATAGCCAACATGCCAGTTAGCTAACAAATTTCCCACAGATTTTCGGGTTTTTTTTTTTTATAAAATTATATGATACGATGTAGGCTCAAGTATTATCGTAGTTTATTGATCGATCGGCCTGTCCATCGATCAATGGTTTGATTTAATTACGAATGAATGGAGGGGCGAACAGTAGACAGACAAAGCAATTCATAACATCAATCAAAATTTCTACAAAATGTTGACATAGACTAGATGGGAACATTTTGATTACTGTTCCCATGGCTTTTTTTTTTCCTCACGGCTGATGTTATGTATCTTAAAATGAATCCTTGCTGAGATTTGGTTTATTACTGACACCACTATCATGGGATGACATTTGCCCATGATATTAAACAAACTGAAGACTTTTTAGGTTCTCTTTTTTTTTCGTTTTACATGTGTTTGCATAATATACTCATTTTAAGATTCAAAACGCTACTTTGACAGAGATGGACCACAGGACAGCACTGCTTTGGGATTCCTGAACAAAACTGTATAGCATTTATGATGATCTTGATAGCCTTTCAGTAATTAACAATGGTAAAAAAGTATGTACACTTTTGGGGAACTAAGTGGGCTGTGTCAAGACATGAACTAAATGAAGGACGTTGCTTTGGAGATAGATTAGAGCTTTCAGTAGAATAAAATTGAACAGGTCAGTAGTAATGAAGTTAGACCACTCTTGAGATATAAGGCGGGTTACTTCAAAAAATTATCCCATTGAAAAGATGTGGGGAAAATAATTTCTTTGGCTTGACAGTCTACTTTCATTACTGACTGTGCTGAGTAATCCAGTTATAATGAACAAAGTTATCCTGGAACCTTGCAACGCAGGTGTTATCTGCTAATAGCACACTATAAAAATAGAGCAGACAAATGCAAATTGTGCACCATTAGGTTCTGCACCTTCTTCCCACCATGAATCTAAATGCTGCCCTTGACATATCCACGTGATAAAGGAAATGGCGTCGTTGTTTGTATGCAGAAGCTACTTTTTTTTTTTGAAACGCTCTTTAGCTGCTAGATCACGATATACTTTTAACAAATTTAAAGTTTCTGGAGATCTCCATCCATTCCTGGCAATTCTGTATATACCCACCACCGACCAATACGCCTTAGATTTGGAGATTTCTGTAAATACAAACAAGTGAGGCAGGTACATGCTTGTGTAGAAGTTATCTTAAAGTTATAGAGAGACTGTTTTTTTTTTCCTCACATTTGACTCAGGGCGACGTAAGACCAATCATTTACTATATGATCTTCATGCTCATTTCACATTCGCCTAAGTCATTTTGTGAGGCTTTGAGAACTTTAGCGCTCTAAACCTGTTGCTAAATCAAAAACATTGGGGCAGATGACGTATAGCTTCTAAAATTAGGTATTTTCAGCTCCATCACGTGACCTAGGAAATACTGCTCAGACGTTGGTTTGCTTACCTGCTCTGCTCATGTATGATTACTCGTCATTTATCAAAATAGCCTAGCAATCACTAGATCACGTGGTGTAACTGACCCGTCTGAAAATACCTCACTGGAATATGATAAGATGTCAAACCTCTATATTTATTTTAATAGAAAATAAGGAGATAAATGTAATACCACAGTAATAACAACAACTCAAATTATCCACACACAAAAAGAAATATTTAGACGATTTTCAAATCAACATGACGATATCCCTAAACAAGATAGTCTTACTTACCAGCTTGTGTGCATGAAAAGAAGGCTGCCAGGGCAAACGTTAGAACGCTAAGGACTGCGGCCTTATGCTCCATGATTCAAGGCTGGAAAAAAACACCTTCTCTTCTAAATTCTCAGCTTCGCAGTGTGCTATACCGACACAGGTGGCTTACTTTTATATTGTAGCTCATCGTGTCTAGAGTCTACCCACACCTTGTTGACCCTGAAAAGGTGAATTTATTATTAATTAATGCGACGTAAATGACTCTAGAGTACAAGGATGTTTTCAGTGCACTGTGACCGCATCAAGGAACTGATGCGTAACCTTGTCCTCTCATTGGTCAGAAAACAGAGCCAGAAAAGATTCGCTATTTTATATGACACGCTCTTTATCCTGGAGAGGACAGATCCGTTTTCACGCTCCACTGAATTTGAATTAGGTCACAATTCACAGGGTATGATAATTACCTCATAAGATTAATCTTTAAGCTTAAGCGACTATTATAATAAATTTTTAAGTCGCCTACATCCTGTTCTTTTGATGACAGTTTATGTCACTGGGAATAAGATTAGGGATGCAAAATTAACCCTGAAGGTTGCGTATTAAAAGACTGTTTGTCCACACCAGAATAGTGGGATATACGGTCGTTTAAAATAAAACTCCAGAATTCGAGAGTTATTAGGGCTATGTAAAAGCAACGTTCTTGTATGAGGGGTGGAGGAGATTAAATTTTTTAATAGTTCAAATTCTAAGCTTTCATTAGGCCATAGGTTAACACCCATCAATTCACAACATAATATTACATGAATACAATACACATGCATATTCATTGTTCACTCTAATTCTGCCCATCTACCATTTTGCTCATCTACCTCTTTCTCATCTAGCTGACACTTAGACCTTCCAGATATTAATGATGTTATCATTCACTCTCTCATATTACATTTTTATCTCTACTACCCCCCCCCTCCCCTTTCCAGAAGATTCAGCCCCTTCCCTCGCCCCTCCCCCTTTTTTCTTTTCTTTAATTCCTTACCAGACAGCACCCATTTCAGCTCCAATTTCTGAAATGTGTTGGTTTTTTGTTTGTTTTTTTAAATTCCAAAACATAAATTACTCTGTCTTTGAATGTCTTCATTCCATTTAATAAGAAGAAAATAAATAATTACTGCTTGGGGTCTTTGTTAGGCTGGATCTCTCTCTGTTTTTAACACAAGGTGGCTGTGAGATGGAATGTTTGTCTGTTTCCCGGATATCGAATCCTGTTACTGGCGGATTTACGTGGTGTAATTAGTTGTGGGGTTTTAACAGACACTCTCCTGTCCGAAGTTTAACAGGCTTTCATGCCTTATCTCTGAGGATGTTGCTATAGCCGTTTGTGAACAGTGGCGTTAAAATCTATGTCAAATGTTTTATAATCAATTACATTACTCGATTAGCCCATCATTATTCATTTGTGCTCAGCGTCGGAAAGACGAGGTTTGACATTATACATACTGCAAAGAAAATGAAGAGCAAGTTGACCCGATGCAAAATTAAAGAGAGCCACTGCTCAACCCTTGTGTATTTTAGTGCGCCCATACTTGTCCTATAAAAGAGTGACGCCTAGCTACTAGGCATTGCCTCTCATAGCCTAACCCAAAGAAAAGAATATTAGCGTCACTAACATTTCAGTATAAGTGCTGTAACATACGAAGGCTGAGTATCTCGACTCAGGAGATCGACCAAGCGGATCTATTTCTCATGCTTCATTATTATCCACTCGGAGTCTAAAAATCGAGCCTCAGGATTCGTTCTTATCTCTGGGTTTTGTGTGTGTGTGTGTTTTTCTGAGTTGTTCATGTTGATAGCTGTGATCGTGCCAGAAGTTACAAATTATCATCAAAAGTTCATAGTTGCGCCCTCTTTATAAACAGAATAGCACCAGTGATACTAAATGCATGATTATCTGCAATATGAAAATACGACTTTTATCTACCTCGTAGGGAAATTTGTTTAGAATGTCATACAGTGTTATACATCTCATTTATAATGCAAACACACAGAACAATGCACATCAAATATGAAAATATATAACATTACAAATGAAATAAGCTTACATAATAAAGTCCTTGTCTGTCGCTTGCGGTGCCGCGCCCTGGTCCCCAAAGCTCCAAAGTCAGGTACTCATTTACACCTGAAACGAGTGGGAAAACGAAAGTGACGTATCTTTCCCAACCACATTACAACGTAAGTCGCCTGGCCTGCGAGTCCAACACACAAACCTTATACTTGAGGGTCTTCTTTTTCCGAGTACTACTTACAAACCACGGGTCCACGCTGCCTCCCCTTTTTTTCTTTTGCGCACCTCAGCATGTCTGGTGTGTTCCAACTTTGAGAGAGGACGCCTTGTACAACTCGTTTGATAAACGATTTGTCATGCATAAATAAACCAGGAAATAGAAGCACGGTTTCCGTGATAGACTCAAAACTTCAACTGATGAACATCGAGAAATATGATTTTCTGATGTTTAAGAAACATCAACTTCCATTGGGCGACACATCTCTTACTTTCTGGTGGATTGGGAACACAACCTCTGAAATGAAATCAAGATAACTCCCAATTTACTGACTGAATGGTGCCATTTGAAACATTTATTTTCAGTGCCCATTCTAAACTTATAATTCCGCGTTTAACTATAATAATATTCATGCACATACTTAATCTTTCTGAGGTTGATTCTCATTGTATCACGCTAAGAGACAGCCTTTTTCCTTAGTCCCACGTAACTTATTCTTAAGACATAGATATTGAAAACTCCTCTGTAAGCTTGTGCATTAATGTATCCTGGATACAAGTGTGAAGTCTAGTTGTGAAGTAACAACTGTATTTTGAGATAAAGTTTGCCTAAGATCATAAACCACGACAGCAACAAATGCACTTTTCTCATTTTGGTGCGCAGTTTTGTATGCAAAAATTACAGAATTAGAAGAGGGAAGTGCGGCCCACAGTAATGCACTAAAATACACAATGGTTGAGCAGTGGCTCTCTTTAATTTTGCATCGGGTCAACTTGCTCTCCATTTTCTCTGTAGTATGAATAATGTCAAACCACGTCTTTCCGACACTGAGCACAAATGAATAATGATGGGCTAATCGAGTAATGTAATTGATTATTTTTTATTAAATTCCACAGTAACCGGATAACTTTTTCACAACTCGATTACTGCAAACCTTGGCAAGAAATTAGTAAACTGCAAGGAAAACAAGTTTGTAGAACACGTTATTCGCAGACAAAACATTCTTTCCCCACTTCCCAGTCCATGCTCTCCCGGTGTCATCCACCTTATCATCTAAGTCAGATCACTTTTCTTTCCCGATATCTCACCTGCCCTTCCCCCTCAGAAAATATTCACTGTCATGAATAGATGTGATTACCTATAGCTAGTAATCAGTAATCGCTATTACTACAAAACCGAGGTATCGCCCAGCACTACGGTTATTAAGCCAGCAATGTCTATAATTGTTCTCGTCACAATCGTTGATGTCGATTCGTGCAGTCATTGGCAGGACAGCCCACTTAAAACAGCTCTGCATGTCACACTGTGTCATTTTTAATGCCGTAAATCTTCTCACTTCCCGACGGTATCCAATGGTTCAACTCTAAAAAGAAAAAAAAAATGGCGGATTTATGGATCCGTCCTGGACTAGATGACCCACGATTGCTCGTCAAGGAAAGAACAAAATATTGTTATGGGGAAGAAAAGATGAGATGGGGACAGACACAGAGAGGGAAAGGAGTAAGGAGGATTAAAATTTGATTTATATTCCTATTCTTTTTTTACCTGTTGCTGATGAAGTGTGTCTCAAACTTTGCAGGTCTTAATCCTGCGGGGTTTTAAGCAGAATCTTCTTGCGGGTCCCTCCATAGTTAGGGCACGATTCAAACCCTGTAATTCTTTTTAAAAATGTCTGATATCTTCTCCCTGAATCCCGCACTCTCCCCCGCCCCCTTCTCATGATTATTATGAAAATTGAGAACCCTTACTCTGCGCATGAACCCGCCAGCCTATCCCTCTACTGTTAGAGACCCTCATGCAGTGGATATGAATGTAGATCTACATTCTCAAGATCCACGGCCGTATTCACAATGCTGTCTAACTTTGGGCGCCGACGGTATCTAGAAACCCCCAAAACATCAATGATATTGCGCGTAGTTACTACCAGCGAGCTAAGATAATAGGCAGCACTGTGCATACGACACATATAAATCTACGTTGAAATTTAGGCATTCAATTAAATCGGCAGATATTTGAGAGCTTACTCAGTAAGGATGGGATCCCTTGCCATCGTAAGAATTATATTACCATATTTGTGTTGGTTGTTAATTTTCATCCGCCATTTTCATTCTTATAATTTGTTTATGCTGTTGTTTATTGTTTAGTTTTTAGTAACAATGTTTGGATCCTCGCATGTCATGTTGTCATGAGCTATTAAACTTTCTTTCTTGAATCTTCAGCCATGTGAAGGCCTCGGTCGGCCTAATTTAGCCAGTATTTAGCATGTATACACTGTGTCTTTTATTTTAACGAAAATACAAACATAACACATATGTGTGGCGGCATAGGGAAACAGGGCAAATAGCATAACGGAGATACAGGCAAATTTTGGGTCGTAGTGAACTGTCTTGCAATTTTAGATTTTTGCATACTGATAGTCTTTGTCTATTTTCGAATCTATGAGGGAAGTATGGTGCACGAATTGAACCGAAGATTTATTTTTTTTTTTGAAAGATTATAAAGATGAATTTTGTGAAGCGATCCTATGACTTTTAAGTACAATGCCAATTTTAAAGCCCGATTTCTCAAAATTAGGGCTTTGGGAGTGACATCATTAAAAGTCCCATACCTCAATTATTTTTAAGGATGTTTCGAAAATTTAAAGTTATCCATACTCAGTAATAAATTC
>JAWQUT010000035.1:2083239-2100438 GCA_033807755.1 Ellobium chinense
CATTCTTTCCCCACTTCCCAGTCCATGCTCTCCCGGTGTCATCCACCTTATCATCTAAGTCGGATCACTTTTCCTTCCCGATATCTCACCTGCCCTTCCCCACTCAGAAAATATTCACAGTCATGAGTAGATGTGATTACCTGTAGCTAGTAATCAGTAATCGCTATTACTACAAAATCGTGGTATCGCCCAGCACTACAGTTATTAAGCCAGCAATGTCTATAATTGTTCTCGTCACAATCGCTGATGTCGATTCGTGCAGCCATTGGCAGGACAGCCCACTTAAAACAGCTTTGCATGTCACATTGTGTCATTTTTAATGCCGTAAATCTTCTCTCTTCCCGACAGTGTCCAATGGTTCAACTCTAAAAAGAAAAAAAAATGGCGGATTTATGGATCCATCGTGGACGAGATGACCCACGATCACTCGTCAAGGAAAGAACAAAATATTGTTATGGGGAAGAAAAGATGAGATGGGGACAGACATAGAGAGGGATAGGAGTAGGAAGGATTAGAAGACTATTTATATTCCTATTATTTTTTTTACCTGTTGCTGATGAAGTGTGTCTCAGACTTTGCAGGTCTTAATCCTGCGGGGTTTTAAACAGAATCTTCTTGCGGGTCCCTCCATATTTAGGGCACGATTCAAACCCGGTAATTCTTTAAAAAAAACTTTCTGATATCTTCTCCCTGAATCCCCCTTTCCCGCAGTCTTCCATTCCCCCCTCTCATGATTATTATGAGAATTGAGAACCGTTAATCTGCGCATGAACCCGCCAGCATATCTCTCTACTGTTGGAGACCTTCCGGTGGATATAAATGTAGATCTACATTCTCAAGATCCACGGCCGTATTCACATTTCACAATGCTGTCTAACTTTGCGCGCCGACGGTACCTACGGGAAACCCCCAAAACTTCAATGATATTGCGCGTAGTTACTACCAGCGCACTAAGAAAATAGGCAGCACTGTGCATACGACACATATAAATCTACGTTGATATTTAGGCATTAAATTAAATCGGCAGATATTTGAGAGCTTGCTCAGTAAGGATGGGATCCCTTGCCATCGTAAGAATTATATTACCAGATCGTTGCTGAATGCATCCTTAAAAGCGTTCAACATGCGGGGTTTATGCAATTATTACGATAGTGAGAGATCCCATCGTTAATGCGCAAGCTTTCAATTAGGAATGTTCGCTTGTCAAATTAAGACTATTTGCAAGGGCCATCGTAACGCATAAGCGTAAAAGGGCCTAGCCTTACTTTTGGTTTTATTCCATCTTGCCCAATTCAGAGAACTCATTGAACTGTGTTCTTAAAGGCTTCAAAGGGCATTCACTATTGTCATTCTGGCATCGAATAATTAAACCAAACAGATCAATTAATCTGGGGATTAAGCTCATCATTAAGCATTTATCGTCTTTCACAGAAAGAATTTCTTACTACAGTGATGGTGAACGGTCTATTTATGAAAGAGAGAAAGAAATATGGGTTCACCAGCGGTCATGGTTGGATGAGGCCATTCTTGTGATGATTGACAAGATACTTGTACTAATGACAAGTACCTCGTTTTCACCTGGTTGCGGAACCAGTGGCAGATTTAGAGGAGGAACCATTTCTGAACCCCTTCTCCCTCCCTCCCTCCCTCCCTCTCTCNCTCTCTCTCTCTCTCTCTCTCTCTCTCTCTCTCTCTCTGGCTGGATTTAGGGAGGTGCCCACGAAGAAAGTTTAGATCCGCCTCTAAGTGAAACAGTTATACAGGATGATATCACCAACTAGTACACTGAACACGAGAGACATGGTAGACATAAAGGTTTGTGAGAGTGGTATATATGTTGAGAGAGAGCGAGAGACACAGAGAGAGGGGTGGGGGAGGGGGGTCAGAAATGGTTCCGCCTCTAAGAGAGAGAGAGAGAGTAGAATGTATTAATATCGTTAGTACAGGACCGATCCATCATTTTAGATAGTTGGTTCGGCTCGATCTTTCCACAGTTCGTATTGCGGAGATCCTAGGCACGAACTTTTCGGGCTGTAACGGGGATTTTGGATGTATCCTTGTCTCGTGGATAATATGTATGTCCTCGTCATTCACAGGGGACAAAAAAACATTGTATATTTGACATTTAACCACCACCAGTCTATAGTCTATATATTGGGTATTCAAATTATCACCACAACTAATAGGTGTTACACTGTTACAGCGCACGCCAAAGAATAGGATTTGGATGAGAGCAGGGGGGATGAGAAGGGAGTCGTGGACTTTAGAGCGAGCTAAGCACGCGCTCCGAGCTTCAGACCACTGTGCGGATCTTACAAAGCTCGATCTCAATAAAACTATAACCTAGGATCGATCTTTGAGATAAAAGTCATGTAAAATCGAGCCAAACCAACTATCCAAACTAATGGTTTGATTTTATATGAAAAGATTCGCTGCTAGACCTTTTGAATCAAATTGTCCAGATAGTTGAGAAGGGGGTGTTAGCAAAAATCAGTCCAAAAGTGGTCTATTTCAAATTTGTCTAAGCTATGTTGCTTCCCATAAAAATAGAGGTTAGTTATATGTCATTCGCTTTACGAATCTGAATATAAACTGTGTTTAAAAGGTTCAACCTGCTTTTACAAGAATTTTTTTTTTCATTTCAACGTAATCATGCCGCAAACAGGCAAGTATGTGTGTTTCTGATAAGTAAAACCAGAAAAAAAAAAATCGGTTTCCCAATAGTTTTAACCGTTTTCGTTCTGCCCCTCAAAACATTGTCTATATCTTATTTAGAAAGGCCATGGGTTTTGAACCGCACTGTGGCACAAGGATTATATAAACACATATAATATCAGTGAGACGTTTCGATTGATGGTCCGGTGTCAGATCTGACAAGGCGGAAACTCTGTGCGTGACCAGCTATATAGGTAAAGGGATAGCTTGGCTCATCACAGGCTGCAGTTGTCGTGCAACACCTGACTGTGCGTCTCTGCGTGTGAAATATGGAGCACAGATCGACAGTCATAAGGTTTCTTGCCGCGGCAGTCTTGCTCTGTTATGGATCTAGACAAGCTGGTAAGAAAACTTACTTCCTTTGTCAGTGTAGTAAAACTATCTTGTGTATAATCATTTCATCAAAATTGATGATAGGACTCAAGTGCCAAACTGATAAAAACCGAATAACTAGTTTTGAAGAGCTAGTTTTACACTATTGAGGATTAAGGCTATTATAGCTGAATGAGTTCTTGGCTTTAGAGTTGGGGAATTATGACGCTACACTGCTACGACCAGCAAAGACCTTGTAATGGATTTTAAATGTTATACTGTCATTCATATACATAATGGTTTTTATGTTGTTATATATCATGAGTGAGATATATAACATTGTAGGCCTATATATAAAAGTCCTACTGTATTTTCATTTTTTTTCACTAAATAAACGTTTCTCTTTGTGACAATTTTACTCCTTTGCTTCAAAGCTTTCATTGCTGATTAGCCATCTAACATGACATTTTACTTGACGACTTTTTGCTTTCTTTCTTTCTCTGTGTGACACTGGTCTTATCATTTCATTGGCACTATACTTGTATGGCCACTTGGTGTTTATCCCCCCCCCCCCCNCCCCCCCTCATTCTTTTATCTTCAGTTATGGAAATCGCTCTTATGATTAGAATCATTCGAAATACTGTCATAAAATGCTGAAAAACTGAAAACCTAAGCTGGCTCGTATCCACTCAAGTCGTCTTGAAACTCTTGGTTTTCTACAGCCTATCCTTAGTGAGTGAGGAAGGTTGTCATAAGAATTCGCGGTAGCTGGTTGTTGGAGTTATTGACATGATAATCAGTGTGTGTCAGTCATGCTAGCCAGTGGGTGTCTACAGCTCTAAAGATCAACATTTCATCACGCTTGTTCCACATTCGCCTAAGTCCTTTTTTGTTTTTGGGGGGGNNNNGGGGGGAGAATTTTGGGAAATTTAGCGCATTCAACCTGTTGCTCAAAGCAAAACAATGAGGCAGATGTCGTTTAGCTTGTAAAACTGGGACACAATATCAAGTCAAACTCTATATCTGTTTTTATAGGAAATAGAAGATACATAGAAGATCATGATAATGTAAACAACTCAGATCACCACAACTGACTTTAAAGACAAATTTGGAATGAGCGTGACAATTTTGGTGGCAGTTTCTTTCACTCAGTAAGCGTAGTTTGTGGATACGGTAGAATGGGGCCAACATATCTTCAAACAGAGTTGTTGCACTGACACAGATAAATGCTCGTCAACATGTTTTCTCTTATGTGAAGTGATTGGAGAAATTTCCATGGAATGGCCCCACAATGATTTTGTTAATCTAAATAAAACTGGGTAGTGCATGATAATTGTGTATATTGTGCTATCTGATATGTTCCCACTGTAGTTGGTACATGCACGTGAAAACTATGTAGAAAACGGTCTTTTTTTACTTCCTTTCTGTCTTTGAACAGTTTTTTTTTCTTTTTTTCCTCAGCTAATGTACTTATTGTGTTTTTCTTGGAGATGTTATTGTGTAATGAATATCACTGTGCAAGTGTGAAGTTAATTGTTTCGCGTATGCCTAGTAAAGATTTTAACTTGAACTTTACGAACTTTTTCTCTGATCAAGTATTTTTTTTTTGGTCCACAGCTGCTGATGACAGCGGTACCATCTGTAATCTCTACTGCCCACCACCACAAATACAGATAGGATGCCGATGTCTATTTCTTCCTCGCCCTCCTATTTACCCCCCGTTTCCTCCTCGTCCACCATTTCCCATCTGCCCTCCTCGGATCTGTCCATCCTTCTTCCCTCCTTGCTCCGTATACAAGAAAGACGTCAGGGGCTGCCAAACTTGTGAGTGCAAATGCTTCAGCATCAACGTT
Organism: Ellobium chinense; assembly: GCA_033807755.1. Classification (NCBI taxonomy): domain Eukaryota; kingdom Metazoa; phylum Mollusca; class Gastropoda; order Ellobiida; family Ellobiidae; genus Ellobium; species Ellobium chinense. The sequence continues at coordinate 2,088,120 of JAWQUT010000035.1, forward strand.
TGTCCAACAAACTGCAAATATGGAGTCGAGCGCGTACTAGACAGCAATGGATGCCCTATCTGCAGGTGCAAGCCTGGTCCAGTCTGCCCGCCTACGTGTGCTATCTTCTGTCCCTATGGCAATGTCCTCGATGCCCAGGGATGTCCCACTTGCACTTGCAAACCACCCCCCTGCCCTCCCTTGTGTAAGATTCTCTGTCCCTATGGCAACGTTCTAGATGCCAACGGATGCCCGATCTGCAAATGCAAGCCAAAGCCAGTTGACTGTCCACCTGTGTGCTATATCTATTGCCCGTTTGGGAACGTGCTGGACCATCGTGGGTGTCCCATCTGTAAATGCAGACCTGGTCCAGCTTTAGGATGAGGTCACAGACTTGGTGTGTTGATTTTTTAATGCAGCCAGTGAAGACAGCATGACGGTTTGACGACATTTTTTGAAAGGGAGGGGGTGGGAGGTGGGGAGGAAAGGGAAGTAAATATTTGGTTAAAGGCATTCAGGCTTTGTGACAATCACGGCAGAGTAACAGAAAGATCAGAAAATTTGTAAACTTTCAATACATTTATTACAAAATTCCTCGCATCTCATTCAAGTCATTTGGATGTTTCTCCAAAAGAGCAAATTCAGGCTGTTTATTTTGTCTGTGTTATCAATCTCATTAAAATTCTTTGACTGATTTCTTTTTTCTCCTGGTTTATGTCAATGAATGTGCGAATGTCTGGATCGATAATCAGAACAGAGCCATAATATCATCAAGACAATCAGACTTGCGCCAGGTCAGAAAAGGATGATCAGCATTTGAAATGTCCTAAAAAAAAAACTGTCACTAAGTGTGCCCAGATGAGACTGTGCACAAACATTTATTTTTAGTGACTTTTCTGACTGGACAGCTAGAATATGAATAACGACATGAGAAAACCGGACGGAAGACATAAACAGCATAGTGGAAAAAAGGAAATTTTGAGCTGTAGGTTCGTGCAATTTTAGAGGCTTGCATATTGCATTGACAGCCTTTGTCCATTTTCGAATCCATGGGTGAAGTCTTGTGCACGAATTCAACCGATAAATATATTTTATTTTTTATTAATTTTGTGAAGCGGTCCGGAACTCTTTAATTGCAATGCCAGCTTCAAAGCCCGATTCTCAAAATTGGGATTTTAAAGATTGACATCATTAAAACTGTCATTTTCAAGGATATTTCAAAAATTTTAAGCTCTCCCTCTCAACAATGGACTCACTTTATAATGATGCCAAGCACAGTCAATTCCGCTTAATCGCAAGTCCTTGGGAGCATGGAAAAAGCTGCAATTAAAAGAAGGGACTCATATATAAAAAAATATATTATTTTGTTATGTTAAAATTGTTGCAACTGAGCGGAATTTGCGATTATCCGGAAAGCGGAGTCGCCTGTACTCTATATCCATAAAATTGCACTTGTGCCCTCTTTCCCATGCCGCTACACGTGTAGCATACTGAGTAATCTGACTGGAATTGTATTTTTAACTGAGACAAATATAATGTTTCGAGTTATGTCTCCTTTCCTCCTGTCAGGTTTCTCATCTAAAGTTTATGCAAAAAAATCTCAATAATTTCATCCACTGCGATAATCTGTCTCTCTCAAGCGCAATGGATTACCACGCTGACTTAGTTTCTGAAGAAAGAATCAACCTTAACATGAGGCAATCTATAAATAGCTCCCTTTGCTCTGTTTCTGTGGCTTTTATTTTTTTTTTTCGAATACTATTCACAAGGGAGACATGGGGAAAATACAACACCGAATTCTTGTTTCTTTCTTTTCTTCTCTCTCTCTCTCTCTCTCTCTCTCTCTCTCTCTCTCTCTCTCTTTCTCTCTCTCTCTCAATATTGCAAGAGGCATGTTTCTGGGCTTTATCACAGTCGCATAGCTCTTATCCATTTTTTTTTCTTTATGTAACAACATTTTTTTATGCGAGACGTAACTCAATATTCCGTTTATCTGGAACAAATGCATCAAATTAAGTCCCTCTCTCACAAAACGGANTTGCGCCGAATGCATGATTTATCGGATTTCAAAAATGCTCTTGCGGGCTATATGGAGACCCAGAATTAGCGAAATAGGCGTAGTCCAGCTGCTGCACTTCACTTCGACTTGTTTATAATATTATGAGCACTCTGAGCGTGAGTGGATTCGTACATGCGAGTGTGAACGAGTCAGTGAATGAGTGAGTAAGCGAGTGAGTGAGTGAGTGAGAAAGTGAGTGAGTGAGTGAGTGAGTGAGTGAGTGAGTGAGTGAGTGAGTGAGTGAGTGAGTCAGCCAGTGAGTCTGTCAGTGAGTCTGTCAGTCAGTCAGTGAACTGATTGGTGGTTGAGTGGGTGGATAGATGAGTGAATGAGTGAGTTAGCCAGTGAGTTTGTCTGTCAGTCAGTTAATGAACTGACTGGTGGTTGAGTGGGCGGTTAGATGAGTGAGTGAATATTTTTGTTTCTTTTCTTTTCTCTCTCATTAGATCTGCATGCTTGAATATCTTTAGTTACTACTTTTTTTTTTTGCTCATTTTGTTGTTGTTTTTTTTTGTTTTTTTTTAACGGCCAAAATGTAAATAGGCCATAGTGCCTATTTTGCTCCGTTACCAAATAAAGTTTAATCAATCAATCAATCAATCTCTCAATATTGTAAGAGGCATGTTTCTGGGCTTTATCACAGTCGCATAGTTCTTATCCATTTTTTTTCTTTATGTAACAACAGTTTTTATGCGAGACGTAACTCAATATTCCGTTTATCTGGAACAAATGCATCAAATTAAGTCCCTCTCTCACAAAACGGATGCTATTCTTACTTCGTCTCCCCATTTAATAGAGAGCAACAAACATTGCTTTTTATTCAAAATCTGTCTTGTTAAAGGAAGTGGTAGAATTAAACCATCATAATTTTCATGAGAAACAAAACGGTTGAGAACTTGGGTATTAATGATGGGATCTATTAACATTATCTCATGTGTTGCTGTTGTTGTTGTGGTTGTTGTTGTTGTTGTTGTTGTTGTTGTTGTTGTTGTTGTTGTTGTTGTTGTTGTTCACCTCATGAAAATACAGATTGTAAACTTTCGTATGACACGAATTTACGAGATCGTGTCAAAAAGCAACTTTAGGTTTATATTGACTGGCTGGAATATTATTTTTTACACCCATTACACCCGTGTCAAACGAAAGGTGCTCTTACACAGCAAACAATTCTCATGAACACAAGATACATACAAAGGATCTCTGTTGTGTATAAAACTTCAGAGGCAAAAACAGTTTTATACAAAAGGCTCATGAACCATTGGATTATGTATGTAAATCACATTATTTTAATAATCCACCTGTTCTGTCTCGTACCCGCAGTACAGCAAAGCATCATACAAATAAATAATAATGCATATTAGGATTCCAAGCATAAAAGATTAAACGAACATAAAACAGTATGAAAGCTGCACAGTAAGGCAGCATTTCATTTCCTGAAAGTTTAACCATGACACATTTCATTTCCTGAAAGTTTAACCATAGCACATTACATTTCCCGAAGTTTAACCATAACACTTTACATTTTCCCTCAAAAAAAAAAAAAACGAATCGCCAAATATTCAGTTCCCAAAATTTTAATCAGGGCACATTATATTTCCCGAAAGAAGTATGCCAACTTTTTACGATGTATACACTTGCATCGTTCCTCTTTTTCCATAACAATGTAGATAATATATAGGATATAACAGAGGATTGCATACATGCACACACCACACTTTTCTTTCCGCCCTTGAGCGTGCGTAAACTTTGGGGTGTATCAGTTTCTCGACTTAGTTTACACAATTTGCCGCGAGTCCTATTGTCCAGGGAAAGGTGAGCTCTTTCAAAATAACTACAACAAAACTACAAGAAAGAAAAAAATAACCTCAAACCATTTTCGTCCATCGGGTGGCTATACCTTATCAACATGTTTTCACGCTCACTCCTCATTCATTGCCAAAGTCGTTTTTTAAGGTTTTGAGAAATTTACGCTCCCAATTTGTTGCTCAGTGCAAACCATTGAGGCAGATTATAGTTTAGCTTGTAAAACTGGGATATACTAGCGAGACAAAATTCAACATGATTTGTTTTGATGCGTAATAGAAGATCAATGGTAGACCGTCGTATTATAAAAAACTAAAATCACCTATATAAAAATAATTTGGGCAACTGTAAAACGAGCATGACGATATAAATTTGTCAAAAAACTTCTCTTTCTGCAAATTTTTACAATTAAAAAAACTTCCAGTGTCCAACTCGACATCCGCCAACCTCTCCGAGGTGATTTTTGGGGCATGTGTACAGCAAACTTAGTAAAAGTTGACGCGTGCTTTGCTCTAAGATGAGAAGATTGTTTTAAGGAAATGTAAACTCCTTTTTCGGGAATTCGTATGGTCAGCTTCAGGCAGCAATAACTTAATTACGGGAAATGTTTTGTGATCCACAATAAATCGCTGCAGTACCACAGATGATATATCCTGATGCGTTCTCTTTTCCCTATTGCCATCTGGGAAACACTGATGTCCTGCCCTGTCCATTCTTCGATGCTGGTTGCCCATTCCGTCTTCTCTCGGCTATTCTTCCTGTCTCCTGGTACATTGCTTTGCAGGATCACCTTTGCGATTGCCTTTCGATCTTGTGATTTGCCCAAACATTTTTCAAATAGACGCTCGTATACGTAGCGGCAAATTAGTTTAAAAAAAAAAACGTAAAATAATTTCTGAACCAACCTCACCCCTGACATGGATCTTGCAATATGTCCATAACATTTTATTATTAAAAGACGCTGGTATATGTAGCAGCAAGCTTTTTTCTTTAAATTATAAAATACAAGTAATTTAGAACCAAAATCACCCCTCACATGACCACCATTATTAAAACCTTGCAGGTAACCGCAGATTCGCTAATCGCAACATTTTCCACATAACAAAGTGCTATTTTTATATTTTTTTATAAGTCACTGTATAATCCATTCTCCTTTTCGTCGCTTCTTTTTCCTATTCCCGAGAAGTATCGATTAAACTGAGTTGCCTGTATGACGTGTTTCATTTTCTGCTCAGGAATCACGCATCAACGTTGACAATATGATAAATTGCGCAGCCCAGACATTTGAACATAATTTATATACATCTAATCACATATTAAAAAAAAATTTATAACATGATAAATCGCATAACCCAGACATTTTAACATAATGACATGTCATACATCATACACAGGGAAAAAAAACCCAGCAGAAATCGTGGTTTAAAAAGAAAAAAAAAATGGCATTGGAGAGTCGAGTTGACCCCAGGTAAGTGCAAACTTCGTTCATGGTCAGGTAAAAACATACAACATGGTATGAATTGCTGTCGGACATCACAGTCATGAGGGTAAAGGTCTGGGCTACGTTCATTTGGTTCCCGCTGTGACGCGAAAGGGGCCGCCCTTAGATTCTGTGAGCGGTCCCTCGAAGATTTCAAGCAACGGAAGTATCAGTCTCTAAGATGGCTGCGACTGACACGGAAGAGTTAGAAAAGAGTGCACTGACATGTGAGTGTTGTTTCACGTTTGCTTTACTTATGTCTTTGCCTCATTCATTAGCATTAATAGCATACATACCTCCGCTGATTTTTGCCGCATTCTTCGCCGACACAAACACAATTGATAAAAAAGTTCATGTAACAAATTTGAAACCACAGATGGCTGAGTTCCCACTTCCGGTGTACGCAAAAAAACAAATATCCAAGTTCCCTTCCTAACGTCCAGAGGCTGCGTACACTTCTTCGCGCAGCTAACATGCAGCAGTAAAAAGCGGATCATAATATTGGATCTTCAAGACAACGAGCAGAATCACTGGGGTGCGTGTTTTGCTCCCCATGCTTCATTTCGCGGGGAAGTGGGCGGAACTTAGATGTTAGTTAAAAAGTTTGGAATTTCTTTGAGTCATATTGGAAGTAGAAGCCCGGCAATAATGGTGGCCACCATCCTAGGTTTCAGATTTATTAGTGGAACTTTTTATTAGCAGTCTTGTGTCGACGGAGGATACAGCAACAACAAGAGTCTATGTATGCTAATACAAAAGGCAAAGACATAAGTATAGCAAACATAACTAGCGAATCAGGGCACTTTTTCCTGACTCTTCCGCGTCAGTTGCAACCATCTTTGCATGCTTAGAGGCCCATTCTTCCGTTGCTTAGAATCTCCGAAGGATCGCCCTTTTTGTTCACTACTGTTAAGACCGCCGGACCGAACATACATAGCCCAAAATATGATTTAGGAGAGGTTTCAACTCTTTCCGGAGATTGTAATGCACATGACATGATATGCAACTCCCTACCAACGCAAAACTGCACATCAAAGCGTTAAACTCTGCATTTTTTTTCTTAAGGATGATAATCTTAGGTCAGTGGTCAGTTGCGACAGCCTCATTTGTTTGGCACTGAATGTCACCCACGTACCTTATATCGTTTTATATATGACCCTAGGTGTGCTTTTCTACGTTCTCTGTGCTGACACAGTACTACGAGAAACTTTGAGATACTTTAAAAGTAAAATAAAGTAACTCCGTATCTAGATCTAGACAGAAAAATCCAGAAAAAGTCAAACAAATGTAGGATTATCGTAGCAGGATGAAGAGACAGTGCTGAAATTGGTGCCAAACAAGTGGTGCATTTGCAAATGGTAGCTTGGGGTCAAATAGGATAAAGGGGGAAGTGCTCAAGAAGACAAATGCAGAGAGAAAATGGAAGAAGGAAAGAAAGTCATGTGGTGGGAATCGAACCCTCGACCTCTGCGTCGGCACCCATCGCCTCGCCGTCAGTTTGGAATCAGGTAGACGTCTATACACGACCACCCCGCCACTCCTTTTGAAACCGTAAGTAATTACGGGAAACTCCTAAAACATCGCTGTTGTTGAAACCGTAAGTAATTACGGGAAACTCCTAAAACATCGCCGTTGTTTCCCACTGTTAACACCAGAGATTAAAGTAACAGTAACACAATAAATAAGGTGCAAATGAGTTTTTTTCTGCACTTCAGGCCAACAAATGGCTTGCGGAGGCTTTGTGAGAAAGCAAAAACTATATTTGATGAGAGCATACTTACCACGATTCATTCAAACGAATTGAGATATCTTCTGTTAACCCAAGACGAGTTTGTTTACGCCATATTAGAATATCCCACTGTTAACTAAACTACGCGACTCTACTGTGACGTCATCATCATTCCCACAAGCCCCTGCTGCACAGGTATGGGTAATAACTCGTCATTATGATGCTCTTTTTTTCAGGAAATTTGATGTCTGGGGGGTTAAAGTTAAGTCTTGACGTGCTCATCTATCCTGAAGAATATTTAACATATAATAAACTAATGAATAGCATGTTGCGGTAATTACGCCTCTGTCAATAGACTTAGTCATTAGAAGATCAATCAGACAAACGACCACTATGAGTCTGTCCTCTCTTGTCTGTCACACATTCTCGTCAAGTCTGTGTACTCTTCCTCCACTTGTCAACATTTTTCTCTCTATCCTCCTCCTCTTCTTCTTTTTATTCTTCATCCACCCGTCAACATTTCTCTCTCTCCTCCTCCTCTTCTTCTTCTTCAACATCTCTCTCTCTCTTCTCTTCTTCTTCCACTCGTCAACATCTCTCTCTCTCTCTCTCTCCTCTTCTTCTTCCACTGGTCAACATCTCTCTCTCTCTCCTCTTCTTCTTCTTCTTCCACTCGTCAACATCTCTCTCTCTCTCTCCTCTTCTTCTTCTTCTTCCACTCGTCAACATCTCTCTCTCTCTCTCTCCTCTTCTTCTTTCACTCGTCAACATCTCTCTCTCTCTCTCTCTCCTCTTCTTCTTCCACTAGTCAACATCTCTCTCTCTCTCTCCTCTTCTTCTTCCACTCGTCAACATCTCTCTCTCTCTCTCTCTCTCTCTCTCTCTCTATCCTCTTCTTCTTCCACTGGTCAACATTTCTCTCTCTCTCCTCCTCTTCTTCTTCTTCAACATCTCTCTCTCTTCTCTTCTTCTTCCACTCGTCAACATCTCTCTCTCTCTCTCTCCTCTTCTTCTTCCACTGGTCAACATCTCTCTCTCTCTCTCCTCTTCTTCTTCTTCTTCCACTCATCAACATCTCTCTCTCTCTCCTCTTCTTCTTCTTCTTTCACTCGTCAACATCTCTCTCTCTCTCTATCTCCTCTTCTTCTTCCACTAGTTAACATCTCTCTCTCTCTCCTCTTCTTCTTCCACTCGTCAACATCTCTCTCTCTCTCCTCTTCTTCTTCCACTAGTCAACATCTCTCTCTCTCTCCTCTTCTTCTTCCACTCGTCAACATCTCTCTCTCTCTCTCTCTCTCTCTCCTCTTCTTCTTCAACTCGTCAACATCTCTCTCTCTCTCTCTCTCTCCTCTTCTTCTTCCTCTTCCACTCGTCAACATTCCTCTCTCTAACTCTCACTCTCTCTTTCTCTCTCCCTCTCCCCCTCTCTCGTTCTTTCATTTCATCTTCATCGACATCGTCTGTTCTTTCTCTTTTCACAAAAAGTGCCAATCAGAATATCTATAACCAGTCGCAAAGGAAAATTCTTGATGAAGTTATGCTACACATTATATATATATATATATATATGGGCAGCACTTACTGCCAATGATCCATTTGCACTCACCTATCTGAATTTTTAAAAAGTCTGGGTCAGTTCGAGACCCTGGAACCAGTCAAACCAGCCAGTTTATGGTCGCTCACCCGTTTGATTTTTTCTTTTCCTTGGAGATTATCTTTGGCTACCTAGCCGACACAATGTCCCGGATCCAAGTGGGACCCATACGGGCATTATGTCTTTGATCTCTGAAGGCCTAAGTATTTCTCCTGTTAGAATTTTGACTTGTCTATCCATATAACTGATGGTCTGTCCATTTGTCTGATCGTATGTCCATATGTCTGCCGGTGTTATGTCCAGTGATAGCTTAGTTTTGTAACGATTGCCACAATGGAAATTAAAGTCAGAATTCAGAATTTGAATCTGACACAGTACGAATTGCTGGCTCACTCAGGAATTAGGTTGAGCCCTTACGTTCCCCATAATGCTGCCAACCTGCGGTTTTCTTCGTCAACGCGTGTTTCTCTTCCTTCAAATCATGAGACCTATATGCTTCCTCAAGCAAATCCCTCATGAGTCCTATGCAGCAGCTGATCTTTGACCCGTTTGGGACCCAGATGGACGTGCTAGATGGAATACAGAGTTTGGTGCTCTTCAAGTGTGAGTAACTTCCGGTTGCAGACCAGCTATTTCCGGTCTCCGGACGGCAGCAATGGACCATTCTTGGTCAGGTAACACCGGAAGTGACGCAGACTTGAACGGGCTGTATTTGGTTACATCAGAGTAACTCTAGCCTTTAGTTAAAATAGTTGAATCAAATAATGAAAATAGCCACGTGTTTAAGGAATTGACCCCTCATGTTGAACATCGTAGATAGATAAATGAAATAAAAATGATAAGGTGTTGCTGGCTTTTCATTAACCTACCCCGCCTCTGAAAGCCAAACTCAGTCTCTGATAGAACTCCATGTCCCGAGTTGTCTTGTAGAAAGAGGTATTGTAGATAACTTGGTCCAGACAATGCAAGGCTGTAGGGTAGTAAGTGATGTAGAACTTGTTAGCAAAAAATTCGTGACGCTTCATCAGCAGAGGAAGGTCACCAGGTGTAAAGATGCAGATGCCGCGGACAGACTGACCCACACATGGGGAACCTTTTACACCAATCCAGACTGTGAAACTGGTCAGCCAAGTATTGGATTTAGGCACACCTGATGAGATGGACATTGGACAATGCACTTTACTTCAGCGAGCTATAGAGAGCTAAACAATGAGTATTATTATCATCCCTACTATCTCTATAGCTATTGCTACTATCACAGCTATCCCACCACTGCTACTGCTACTACTGCTAATATTACAATCATTACTATCCCACTCCAGTGACTACCACTGCTGCTTCTAGATATGTTACTACAACTGCTGCTGCTGCTGTTGCTACTGCTGATACAACCATTACTACTGGCTTCTGGTTCTGCTACCAGTAAAAACAGAACTGTTGTGATATGGAAGATATTTTGTTTTTCTTTTGAATGCTGAGACAAACGTTGTTTGTCCTGTTGACAGTTCATGAGTCGAAAGCTGCTTCACGCTTTGCTATCTGCTGTCAGTATGCTCCCACCTTCCTATGGGAAATTTGCTGTCTAGTAGTGTTGGTTAGGCAAGGTTATCCCATTCGACGAATGGGTGCCTTTGTGTATTACTTGTACTTATTAAATGAGTACTTGCTATGAGTTCCAGTGTACATTAGGCTTACACATAGTTAATTGCACCTCATATGACTACATACTCGCATTACGAGGTATACCGTTTATATGCTCGGACTAACCTATTTCTACTGGTCCTGTTGGCTTCAAATTTGGCAGAAGTGTGCATAAATGCCTTATAAGCTCGGGAATTTTTTTTCATAATTTTTCAATAAAAAAATGGCATATTTTATGACTGGAAGTGTAAGATGAGGTAAGGCTTTCTTCAAACGTCAAAATGGAGCTAGACGCTCTTGATTTTTGAGCAGTGATTTTGTATGACTACAAAAGGGGTTTAACGGCTATGGAATGTCTGGATCAGCTAACAGCAACATTTGGAGAGTCTGCCCCTCCCAAATCAACTATTTACAAATAGTATCAGGAATGTTTTATGTGGCAGAAACACAAACAAAGTAAACCCCTCCCCTGGAAGACCCGTCTCTGTAACTACAAATGAAAACATAGAAGCTGTGCGAAAGTTCGTGGATGGTAAGTACTTCGAGAAGTTGTAAAAGTTTCAGCTCTCTAGGACCAGTAGAACATGGTTAGGCTGTAAACACAGTGAGATCCGTTTTCTACACGTTACCGACAGTTGACCTCTGTGACCTAACGTCCCGTGAAGTGTGTTACCGGGAGATCTTGTTTACCATTACCAAAATATGCGTTAGCGCGAGAGTGGTTACCTCGCGTCATTCTACCGGCTATCTACTACCTCGCGGCAGAAAAATTTCACGAGACCATTTTACGGTTGCAATAAAAACCTCCCGACTTTCTTCCGGCAAATCCAAAGAAAATCATGGACCCTTCTGAAAGATTAATTGAAGAGGTGCAAAAGCGGCCAGCTTTATTCGACAAGACAAACAACAATTATTGCAACAGAGTGTTTTTGAATAAGCAATGGAGTGAGATTGGAGAAAAACTTAATTTGGACGGTAAATGACATTGTTTTTAATCCATCATTTGTTTCTTTATTCACTTTCTCGCACGCTTACTCTCTCTCTCTCTCTCTCTCTCTCTCTCTCTCTCTTTCTCTCTCTCTCTCTCTCTCATGCTCTCTCACTCTTTCTCTCTCTGTCGATGTCTGTCTGTTTCTCTCTCCTTTTTACCTCCTCTCTCTCTCTCTCTCTCTCTCTCTCTCTCTCTCTCTCTAACCTCTGACTCTGTCTCTCTGTCTTAACGGGACATCAACGAGAGCCACTGTTAGTAGCTCCCCTCACGTTAACTACCGTCACGTTAATCACTGTTTGCAGCCTTAGTCCGAGCACATAAAAGGTATACCTCGTACTGTTAATATCTCCTAAGTTGGACTCTTGTTAAGGATAACAAATTTTTTAATTCCTTTTTATTTCCCTCTCAGGGGCCTGCTTTAGTGACCTTAGCTGTGGCCTGTTCTAATGCATTCATCACTTCTCTGACCAGTTTAGATTCAATTAAAGCAGCAGCACATTGAGTACTGGACTGGAAAAAGTTAGGGTCTGCCAGTGAGCTAATCATTGTTCTCTGGAAATAGCCTGAGACCCCAACTGAGTTATCATGGGGGTGGGTCAAACGAAGAGACACAGCATAAAAACTTTATGGGTCAAGTTATCATAGGCTATAACATTTTTTTTTGGCTCAGATGTTCATCTCCACCACTGGTCATTGGCAATAGCCAACGAAATATAGGGCTCGGTCGGTTATACATAGTAACATAAAAAGATTTGCACATCTGAAACCTCATGTACTCACCCCTGAAGCCGCCAGGTGTAAGTTGGTGCCTGTTATAGTTGAGAGTGGCCCAGTACATCTCATCTGGGCTGTAAGTGAGTTTGGCCCACTCCAGGAGGTCTTTGGCTGTCTGGTTAGTGAGGACAAACTCCACAAAGGCCCGGGTAAAGGCACCGTAGGCGCTACATTTCACGATTTCTAAGCCATGAGGAGGCGGCTCATCATATGATCTGTTACTTTTCATAATCCTGACAACCCCTGCAAAAAAAAAAAAAAACTTTGTA
>JAWQUT010000035.1:2119850-2122350 GCA_033807755.1 Ellobium chinense
CCCCCCCCCCCCCGAACGAGCTACTGCTCAGAGGTGGCACCCCTAACCCTCAGCCCCCGTGTGAGATCAGCGCAACTCGACATTACACGCAATATCAAAATCAGCATAGCACAGTGCTACTTTATCTTGTGCTAGACTATGTGTTTATATTATCAGAGGAACATATTATGGTAACTAGCTGAATGGTAAGTATAGTTTGTTCATTTTAGAACAACACACCATTAATCGTCCAGTAACCAAATCATTCCTTTAGGACACCGTTTCACATCAGTGCGGTGCAACTTCTTGTCTCTCTTCCATATTAACACTATTATATTCTTCTCTGAGCAATTCACACTTGCGCATTAAAAGTCGACTCGGCCGATACCTCTGAGAAATATAAAGATTTAGTATTTACAAGAGTATAAAGGTGGGGAGTCAGTTATATTTATAATGCAAATAATATAAGAAGTCCTTTTGCATGAACAAGGTATAGTTTAATTTACGAAGCTTTGAATAATATTTCAACTCCTCCTCTAGGACACCATCTTATTTGTAAAATTTATGTAATGTTCAAATGTCAACATCCGTCATATTATCTATTCTGCATGGTTACTATGGTAACAGGATAAACTGTTCTATAAACATTATTGTTTATCCAACAATAGTCCCTTCAGGTATATTCTGCAGCATCGGTGCCGCCCTCGCCAGACTTCCGTTATTGGGTGCGGGGCTGATGTTGAGCAGGTGACAGATCAAGGGATAAATATCTACGGATTCGATAGGTTCTACCCTCTCTCCCGACTTGAAAGCTGGTCCCGAGGCCACGAAGATGGGCTTCATGGACATTAAGGCATCGTCGTATCCGTGGCCGCCTAAATAAGGGTGAAGCCTTTTCACAGCGGCGTCTCCGGTGATCTCCCATCCTTCTTCCGCCATTGCAAACACTGGTGTCACTCGGCGGTGGTCTCTGAAGTGAAAGCGTTCGGGTATGTCGTCTTTGAGCATCACCGTCATGTGTGGCACATTGGCTAGAGCGTCCACCAGCTCCTGAGCTTTTCCCGGCTGAGGCCTGAGATGGGCGGTGCCACCTTGTTCCACCACCTCCAAAAGAAGTGTTGAGTTGGCGTAGTCGGATACGTCGATTAATCTGTTCAGCGTATCGACACTAGCCATGCCATGGTCACTCGTCACAATCAAATTCATGACGTCTTTCAAACCGGTGTCCTCAATGCGCTGAAGAAGAAGGCCCAGGATGGCATCCATTCTCTCCACCGCCATCATCGTCTCATTCGACTCTGGTCCGTGATTGTGACCGGTGTGATCTGGTTCTTCAAAGTACAGAAGTCCGAGATCGAAATCGTCATCAGACATCCACCGTATCACCGTCTCAACGCGCTCTTCGTATGGCACACTGCTGTTGTAGCGGAGCCACTGATCGGGACGAAATCCGAAGATTTCAGCCTCATTTCCGGGCCAAAAATATACACCCACGTTAAGCCCCGCCTTCTTTGCCGTAACCCAGATAGGCTCCGCCCCTTCCCACCACCTAGATTCCTTTGTGGATTGTGTGAAGTGGCTGTCGAATTGAGGATCGTACATATTGTTAGCGATAATGCCGTGAGATTCTTCATATCGTCCTGTGGCTATAGAATTGTGACAGGGAAATGTAAGGGTGACAAAGGTGTTGTTGATATAAGGCATGGTTATCCCCGCCTCACGCACCTTGTCAAAATTTGGGGTGCTGGCCTGAGACAGGTAATCGTAGCGAAAACCGTCCATGGACACTAGGATAACCTTGGGAGGAGTCAAGGCCGCTGATGCCACCAGGTTGACCAGGTCAAGATATATCAGTGACATCATGATGAGAACTGGGTGTGCAACCCACATCTTGTTGCCAGCTCCTTCGAATGATAAAATGAAATGGAGCTGGCGTGCCCCTGCCTTACACGGGAATTGGGTAAGGAAGGGGGCAATCAAACGTATGTTACTTCTACACGTATTCATACTATCCATCTTCAATTGTAAAATCATTGTCATCAAACCTATCAAGCAATTTGGTCTCATAACGCCAACTTGGCAAGTTTTGTTTGCAAACTTCACAATATGTGACATGCGTGGACAGCGTTAGTAAAAAAAATGGAATGCAGCAATGGGGGTTTCCCAAGGTTTTGTTTACGATACAAACCATTTTTTAAAAAAATACTTCGAGATCACCTGGACTAACAAAAATTGCAAAAGACCATCTGTGGGACAAAAGGAACCTGCATACAAAATTTCACGTAATTCTGATAGAAATAGACACTGAATGGTTATTGAAAATACCGATTAATTTGTTTTCTTTCTTTTTATAACTAGCTGTGGTATCGTGGCGTCTCCCAGGAATGGACTAAGGAATAGGGCAATCAAACTCATGCTGCACGCACACGCATGCATTCTACCCATCTTTTAGCAAAATCATTGTGATTAAACCTATCAAGAAAATTTGGTCGCGTACCGCGAACTCGGCAACCCATATTTG
>JAWQUT010000035.1:2127350-2136659 GCA_033807755.1 Ellobium chinense
ATGTCTCTGTGGAAATGTCTAATCTACAGTCTTCTTCACCTTTTTCCTTTCACGCTTCCCTTTTTTCCCCCTGCCTCTGCCTGTCTTTTTCTTCATTCTCTTAGTAAGCTGAACTGGCTGAAACTATGAAAGGAGTCATTCAATATATAGAACAAAATGTTAAACACCAATTGCCAAAGTTAATATTGGAGTATCACAGATCAGTAATAGTAAAGACCAAAGCCTACCACCTGCATTAAGCTATCTTTCTGTCATTTCTCCTTCGGTCGACGTCACTGTCTGCCTACAATGCCCGTTCATGTGACTTAATTACATGTAGTACCTTCAGCAGGTCATACTGTAGAACAACTTTCTCAGGTTTGTAAAGAAGATACAGTTTTGCTACCAGTTTCGAAAAGCTGAATACTGGCATTCACATACTTTATCTGCTCATAGCCAAGAACACATTTTTAGAAAAAGAGAATGAAGAAAAACGTGAATGAAAAGTTTCCATTTTCGGCATTTCCCTTGCCGAGGTCTAGCCAGAGATATTCTGATTCCTCAATTCGTTGCAATAACCATTCGACAGCGCTGTACATTCATACATACTGCAGCTAGGCCTACATACAGTAGTACCACGACCTAGAGCCTCCTGTACCCAAAAAAACTGTTATACTTTTTGTAAAGCCCTTTCTCAAAATATCACATTTTTTTCATATCGACTTTTACTCATACACGAACTCGAATGACATTTTGGATTGTTCTCTCGGGGCTTAGTGTTCGCGAGGTCGTAACAGTAACTTATGTAATTATTTTGTTTTGTCAGGATTCAGCCAGATTCGATACGCCGTGAGTAAAACCTTCCAGCACTTCAGACAAACAAAGTTAACTCACTCCCGTATAGTCGAAAAGGGCCTTGCCAGCTTGAAAGCTGGATGCCTTTTCACCTGCTCTGGTGTTCCAGATAAATACTAGGATCTTTGATGAGTTGTCCCACAGAACATAATAATATTAACATCATTCATCAAGTTGGGCCACCATGCCCAAAGCATCTCTGAGAGAGCCTCCAAAATCTCGCCTTGACATCCGAGGCCAGCATAGTTCTCAAGCCAGAAGGCACACATGCACCATCACAAAGGAAACCTTACGGCTTTTAAAAGAGCACCCACTGACCATTCAGCATCCAGATTCCCATGTCAGCGAAGACAGTGGGGACGATCAACACAAAACGGAAGCGGTGTCATTTAACAGTAAAAAATTAAGAGATGGTCGAGCCTCGGCGCTGGACAGACATCGGAATTTGCACTCCAACTACGTTTCTGAAGATTCTGCCGCGTCAGGAGATGAATCTTCCAAGCAGTCATCACTGCGACGCGTCAAGATGTCCGTCTCAGAGTCACGACGGAAATTAATACCTTTAAGGGCAAAA
Organism: Ellobium chinense; assembly: GCA_033807755.1. Classification (NCBI taxonomy): domain Eukaryota; kingdom Metazoa; phylum Mollusca; class Gastropoda; order Ellobiida; family Ellobiidae; genus Ellobium; species Ellobium chinense. The sequence goes on from JAWQUT010000035.1 coordinate 2,128,759, forward strand.
TCTAGCGGCTGTAATTCTGAAGGGCAGACTGTCGTTAACAAACACAATGTTACACATATCAAAGACGTACCTTTGAAATGTGATGAAAGAGAAGGAAACAAACCATCTCGTCCTACAAATATGGATAAACCAGTTGAAAATCGTAAAGAGGATCGTACAGCTCTTAGCACTGGCATCACTGAATCCATCAGTTTCACAGATCGACTTGATAAAGACAAGCACCGCTTAGATTCTGTCTCTCAGCTAAGACGCAAGGCCCACACTAGCAGATCATTCAATCTCACCACTGAAATTCGACGCATCTCTAAAAATGAACCCCACCCGAAAATTTTGTCAGCCAGGCTAGGGATGTCGACGGTGGAGATAGTTACACCAGATAATTCTCACAGCAAGTCAGAGCGACCAACTTCCTTTCAGAAGTCCACAATCCCTCCATCTTATCTAGAAGAACACATGCCAGCCTCCCGTCGAGCTCTCTTAGCAAACCTCGTCCGTCCAGACGGCACGTCATCTGAGACAGGCTCTCAGGCCACAGCACCATCTGAAAATGCCGATAATCGGCAAAAGTGTACAGATACCTCAACATCTGGGAATAATCATGTAGACACTAAGATGGCACCGCCTAGTGCCGTCAAGAACAATCTTTCATCGACCATTTTACGCATTCAGGAACAACTTCGCAGGGAAATGGAAAATGACGGGAACAAAGGGAGAAGTGACCATCTTCCGGTTCAACCGCAGAGTCTGCAACGGCAACCACGAAAACTTCCGGTGTACAGGAAAAGTATCTTCAGACCTTCTTCTAGAGTGCGGTCCCCAAGTTCGGTCGTGCTAACAAAGCGCGAAAAGCCGTACAGGCAGTGGCATCGAATTTCTAGTTGTGTGGCTGCTGACAGCAGATTTATTATTTCATCCACTCCTGTGAGTGTTAAATCTCCACATTTAATGAATAAGATTCCAGCAATGCCTGCTGATATGCAGGAAGAAGTCGTGATGACTGATAGAAAACAGAACGTGGAGTTAGGGGTAAGGAGTCCCACTATTAGTAAAGGTCAGGCGCTGCATGAGCTACCTGAACCCTTGACCACAAATTCCACAGAGGCTGTTTCATCGAGAGATGATGGTCAGAATTCTGCTTTACAAGAACATGAACAACCCGGCCCATGCAGTGAATCTGAAGTCCCTGATCTCCTAAGTTGTGAAGGTCAAAATGAAGGTCTAGGTTGTGAAATATCGCAGGTCGGAAACGAAGCAAAAGATGACAAGAAAGAAACAAAAGAGAACGACGTTAATCTGATAGATAAAAAGATGAACTCTCCGGCTATGATAAATGATCAAAGCACGGCCACTGAAGCAAGCAGTATTTGTAGTCATATTGAGATAAGCTTTGAGACTGGGGATAAAGACATTGAAAACATGTCGTTACAAGGAGAAAGCTCAGGCAGTCATGCATCAGAAGAAGTGGCCAAGAACGAATCAAAGTCACAGTCGCCCAGCCCACAAGCATCCATCAGGATAACACCCCAATGGACGACAACGCAAGTCACGAATCGTCAGAATCCTTTTATGTCACCGGAAAATTCACACCAGCAACAGCCGCAAATGCAGCTGAGCGCACCACACATTACTGTTAATGATTCTACCCAGCACCCACCAAGTCAAGTCAAGGTAGTCAACCCACTGAATCCGGTATCAGGGGCCAGTCAAGTCACGGGTCCGCCAAGCCCTGACTGGAATGTCCGAGTATACAATCTACGCTGGAAGAAAATGGTGACACTTCCGGCAAGGGGTCCCAAATTACGGACAGCAGACAGAAGCCGCAATCCATTAGTATCCTCTCTCCCACCAGCCGATGTCAAAAAGTGCTCGGGAAGAGTCGGTACTCCTCCGTCTTCTCTTCCCTCTACTAAGAGAGACACATACCGGCGCTCCGTGTCCAGAAACGCCAACGGACATTCGGGGAGCGGGCGACACGAATCCAGAGTCTCCACGGCGTCTGGCGGATCACGGGTGGCGAGCTCGTCTAGAACAGCCAGGAGGCAGTCAGAGAGTAGATCTACGCAGCATATCTGCCCACAGTCAACTGCTGCCAGCGAAGTAAGGACTTTGGATGCAAACAAGTCAAATGTTTTCGAGGTTAACATAGCGAAGCTGCCAGCTCCCCTGTCAAGGACCGCTAAGATGTTCCGATCAGACGTGGCTAGTAAACTGTTGCAGAAAGTCAACAAAGGGTACAAGCATCAACAAACGAAGAAATACGTGGATGTCTTGGTCAGTATTTCTGTGGGATAATCTAATGGGAAAATGAATGAGTTTGTGTGTGTGTGTGTGTGTGTGTGTGTGTGTGTGTGTGTGTGTGTGTTTGTTTGTTTGTTTGTTTGTTTGTTTGTTTGTTTGTCAGAGTTTTACGGCGCTTCAGAAGCACTTCGGTTACACTGCGCCAAATGAGTGTGATGAAGATAGGTAAGGGTGAGTGACTGATTTGGCATAATATGATGAGAGACGGCGCACATCGCTTTGTGAGAGAATGGTAAGAAGCAAACAAATTAATGATGATGTCCACCTGTTCGCTATGAGGGGCTGGTTGAGAAGACCTAAGATGGTGTTAAGATAGTTAAAGTTGCGCCATTCGATCGTTACCGTCTGAGGTCAAGCTCGCCTACAAATAGCCGTGGACACTGCTCGACTCAGACTGATTTGCCTCTATATTTCTACTGTCAGACAATTTTAAAATGAATGATCCTTACTATAACGTTCGGAGGGACAGTAAATAACTATCGATCTCCATTCTTTTTCTGGATGTCCCAGAAATCCATATCCTGGTTTATTTATGCATGGAACATCCTTAAATGTTCAATTTCACAGGCTACTGTGGATTACCAAGGGAGTTTACCAGGGCAGCTCAGCTTCCGGAAAGGTCAGGTGATCAAGCAACGATCCTTCGTGGATGAACCGACTGATGGAATGGCGTATGGTTTCTACCGCGTGGGTAGACTGAGGAAGAAGAAGAAAGGTTTGTTCCCTGCTTACTGCGTCACGAACAACCTCGAGGGCGGCGTTCAGTCACATCTGAAAGATTCTTCTCAGTGTGGGAGAAAGGCTGAGGGCTAAACTGTCTTCAGCATGCGCAGGGTGTGGCCAGATTTTGATCATGAGCGAAGCCACGGCCACTTGAAATTTTGGGCATCTTCACTTTCATGTCATCCCACGCATAGACTTGCTCACTAAAAGCCTCTCCTCCCTCCCCTCCCCTCAAATTGTGCTACTCCCATCCCCCACCTCTCCAAAATTTCACCTACGGCCCTGGTGTCCCCTTCCTTACTAAACAAAAACGGCCATTTTTGACTGTATCTTTAGTGTATGAATGGACTCCCTCTCTCTCTCCCAAGACTACTAAACAACCTTCCCTTCCTCCCTCCCCCACCCCCCAAGTTTGCGTCTCAACTTTGTACCTTTCTTTTATGCAACAGCGTGCACACAGGGGTGGTGATCAGTAATATACATTTTTGTGTTAGGTGAACATTTTTCGCCACTTTCTTTCATATTTCTATCTCCTCGGCTAATATTTCCCTACATGCAGTTCCTTTAAATGCAATCAACTAGAAATACATAGATCACGATATCGTTGCTGCATGTAAGCCTACAGTGTCCCCTTCACTACACTACGGCACTCGATCCCACCTCCCAATCAATGTGTGCAAATTCGGGGAAGTATCAGTTTCTCGACTTTACTTACAAACTTTGTCAGACTTCCGGGTTCGACCCCACCTCCTATCATCAGTATTGGCCCTTAGGAGAGTTCCAAGATGTTGCTCTTATATCATGTTTGACTTTCTTAATGCCCATTATGCCTGAATGAAAGTGAAGCTGTGCAATCTGTCTACGCCCCTGGCTCTTGCATTGTACACTGGCATCTTCTTAATGAATGTATAAATACCATCGACCTGCTCTTAATAAACAAGTCGTTTATACGTATGAAAATATCTTCATTCTTCTTTATAGTAACAAGGGTACGTTTCTTAGACAATGAACAATACACACTACGTAAAAATGCTGACGGGGAAGGGGGCGAAGAACTACTAACATCATATCAGCTCAGGTATACCACCAAACAGAATTCACTTCAACACCACTACAACACCAACACCATCCCATCACAGCTACTGTACAACAACCAACACCATCTCATTACAGCTACTGTGCAATGTGCAACCATGTACATCACCCCATCAGCTAGTTTACAACACTACCACCTCATCACAGCTACGATACAACCACCAACACCAGCCCCATTACAGCCACTGTACAACCACCAACACCACCTCAAGTAAAGCTGTTATGCAACCACCAACACCAGCCCATCACAGCACTGCCGTTATTTTTAAGAATACAATATATGCAGTTTTGAGAATTTTACAGGAGAGCTTCATATACTGTATTTTTATTAGTAACGGGTGTACAATCACAAAAACCGTATATACAAAGTTAGACACAGCTTTCTCATTTTTTGTGATAAAGGTACGAAACTCAGATAGAAAAATGCTCCACGCCTTGGTCCTTTGCGTGGGTTTAAATAGTCGGTTTCGCCCAAAACTGCATATACTGTGTTTTTAAAAATGACCGCAGAGCAACTGAATAACCACGTAACACCATCTAATCACGGCTACAGTACAACCACTAACACTATCCCCATCACAGCTACTGTACAACCACACTATCACACTACATTACAACCACCAACCACCATTTACCAACTTTGGTGTGCAATTTTGCATAGAAACTCCAATGCATTTACGATGAACAGCTGCGCACCACGTAATCTGTACCGTGTACTCCATTAAGTCATCTGCATTTGAGAATATGGCCTGAAAATTTCTGGGGTTTTTTTTTTCTTCGCTGTTTATTTTGTATATGGGCACTCTGGCTCCTATAAGTCCGTGCTTCAGAATACATTACGGATTTGTAACGAGGATGTGGTTGCTTTATGATTTATCAAATGAGTAATAACATGTTTTTAAAAGTTTATTGAACTGGAACCCAGACCACAAGTGAGGTACACTAGCGAACAACAGAGTAATTACATTATATTATTTCTCATTCTCAACCCGTCCCTAACCCTATACCAAGCACTAGGCGGGAGAGGGCCGTCTGCCCGTCTCTAACCCTATACCAAGCGCTAGGCGCGGGGGGAGAGAGGGAGGGAGGGGAGGGGGGCCGTCCCTAACCCTATACCAAGCGAAAGGTGGGAGAAAGCTACGAGATACTGTCAGCTGCTTTGATTTCGTAGGGTGCACAGCCTTAGCCTCGACCTTTGCGAGATGGTCGATGCTCGCTGCCTCATAATTAAGTTATTTGTACATTAAAGACCTATCTTTATTGTCCAGATAATATTTCTGCCATCCTCTATTATCAATTTCACAAATTTACTTGCTTTTTCTTATTTGTATACAGCTGCGATATTGGCCCATGCTCTAGGATATTGAAGTTTTCAATCAATGCATTCACGTGAAACAAAGATCAGAGTTACCGTTTAGTACGTGATAACAAATAATATTACATTTTTGTGAAACAGGAAATACGCCCTGTTGATATGATTAAATCCATTTTCAATTAATATTTCGTTAAAAAGTTTAATAAATATGAGCATATTAAGTAACCTAGAGATGTCAACAGAGGTTTAAATATATTTATTCCTTAAATCAATTTCGTCTGCATTGTTCCTGCTCCGCTCCTAATTGTTTCGACAACATTTTTTTTAGTAATCATTTTATTCAAATCAAGATTTATTTCATCGGCACTACCCTCTTAAAGTTACAGACCTGTAATAGGATTGGACCCTTTTTTCCTCTATGGGCTATATTAACATTTTGAGCCCAAAGTTTTAGCTTTCACCCAGACCCATACCAGATTGAAGCTCATTATGTGGCCCAAATTTTAAGACTTATCCAATCCTAGCAAGCCCATTGAAATTTTGAGCTTGGTTGCCATTTGTAAACAGACCCTACATTTTTCACTGGTCAATGCCAAACCCTTCCTCTTCCGCCTGAGCACACCCTTGACCGGGCAGTTCCAGCCCAGGGCTAATTAGTGCCTGGTAAAATAAAGTAAAATGGACACAGATTCCCATGATATCAAAAGTTCCCCCCTGGAGCCCTTAATACTGGAAGCAGGGCATGCCAAAATAGAAATATACCCTCTAAGTAAGTAGGACACACACACACACACACACACACACACATACATATTCTCTCTGTCGCTCTCTCAATTCTCGCACACACATTATTTTTCTCTCTCTCTCTCTCTCTCTCTCTCTCTCTCTCTCTCTCTCTCTTTCTCATTACTGTAATGAAAAGAAATTCTCACCTTTCTCCTGTCAAAGACCATGCGGACCCTAAATCTGCCCCTGGCTACCTCCCTAGCAAATAGAGGACAGCCAATTACGGTCTTGATTTGATGTCTTCATATTAATCCTCTGACAAACTGGTTGACTCCTTAGAATGTCTACATCACGTTTTTCTCCCCTTTCACACCTAAACTGAATTCAAATCCTGCATTGCCCAAGAGTACTCTGTCAAGCCTTGTCCGAATGAATCAGATTAACGGTTAGTGGAGGCGGGTGGTATCATTCTTAAATATCACTACTTTCGATACTCAGTAATAATGATTTTTGGAGTCTTTTGTTTTTCCTAAGTTTTTTTTTTTGTCCCACTCCTTTCTGATTGGCACCGGCGTTGGTTAGTTGTTTGTTACTTTCATTCAGGGAGTTTACATTCTGTTCTTATTATAGGATGTTACATTGTTAATCCCTCCCACCGCCTACACAAGTGGGGGTCACCTATATCCCAAACGAAAATAAATCCCCCATTAGTGTTAGAAAGGTTCCTACATCTATAACCCTGGCCCAGCTGGGTCCCAGGGGTGCCGGGTGGAGTGTTGACCCCATGCCCTGCTCCCCTATCGGAAGCGACCATATCAAGTTTGTTCTCACTGCCGTCATTTAACCCTAACAAACCGAAAGACTGTGAGAGGGCCTTTTCTATGGCAGTATTGTTAGATGTTAAGGTCCTTCTCCTAAGGGTTGGTTCAGCTTGTTAGATGTCTGAGTTCTGATGTGCATGTCCCTTTTTAGCTTAGTTGTATTGTGATGCAGCTATTGACCCCCTTCTCATATATCCCTGTGCGTGGGATCCCTCCCGCAGGCCCCCACCCACGGCTGTGGGGGGGGGGCTCAGATCCCTTCCCACCTATTGGCGAGAGTTCCCCCGGCCCCCCTCGCCCGGTCCCGTCTCTCATCTTTCTCCGCTCGTTGCCAAAAAAGGGGCCCCGAACAGGTCAGTCCGAATGCTTGACCAGGCGCCGACCACAACGGGAAGAGACCCAAGCCCAGTTCTTCTGTTTAGTGCAGTTCTGTGTGTGTATGTGATTTGCAAATGTCCTAACATGTATCTTATTAGTCCCTATGGTGTTAAGAGACTAAGAACACGCGCCCTAACCCCTCACAGTACTGCGAATTAACACTCACGATGCGCCACTGTCCAAAACAGTTCCCTATGATTTTTGAAGTCAGAACTCAAGGAGTTTTGATTTTATAGCCTTATATAGGAATATACCCTACTATAGGTTAGACACGCGCAAATATTTTTACTCTATTTTACTACTAACGACTTTCTGCTCTCAGCTCACTCCTAATTTTCGTTGCCCATTCCCACTCACAAATATTTCATTTCAGCATCACAGACACACAAGGGACTGTGTTTGAACTGGGGTTGACAAGTAAACTTTTGGACCACCGGCTCTAGTTTGAACCCACCCCCATGAAAACCCAGTTGGGATCTCACACTACATCAAGGGAGGCAGGGTTACCTATTTGCATGCCCTATCTCTTCCTGACCTCTGACCCC
>JAWQUT010000035.1:2142679-2155695 GCA_033807755.1 Ellobium chinense
CCCCGGTCATTTCACCCCCACTTCACCTCTCCAGGAACAGATTGTTCACATCTGCTGGAGACAAATCACCTTATCTCCATCATCGCCAGAATTTTATATGCTTACAGTTTTTCAATATTTTTTTTGTCGTCACTGAATTTAAACTCCCCATTGTTTTTGTAGGATGCAGACATACAGTGCCGTCTGCCACTGACAGCTTGTAGGGAATATTGCATTCTTGATCACTGGGCGAGACCTACAGACTTTGTGTGACATGCATGCTGGTACAGACGTCGAGGAGACAACATTTTATAAGAAAGAATAATGAGAAGACGAAAGCGAATAGGGCACTTGGTAGCATGGTAGCAACTGTAAAAACTCAGTGTAAATGAAGAAGACAGGGAGGAAGAGAGAGGGAGAGAGAGAGGGAGAGAGAGAGAGAGAGAGAGAGAGAGAGAGACAAACAGAAACAAACAGACAAACAAACAGATATACAAACAGACATACATACAGACAGACAGACAGACAGACAGAGAGACAGACAGAAAAACAGACAGAAAGTCTTCGCTTGATTTCAAAATGCATGTGTCATGTTAATAATGTTATAAAAGGAATAACCACAGACTACCTACAGAGACAGCAAGATACTCTGAGATACTCTGAAAGATAATGCCCACTATACACTTCAGACACAGGAGATGAGATGAGTACCATTACTTATTTAATTGGAACACATTAGCCAGTGAAGGATGAAATTAATATCTGGTTATTATCAACGCCAGCCAAACATCATCAAATTTAAAGTGATTTGACCAATGTATACAGGAAATGATGAAATTTTAGGGAGAGCAAAAAAAACTGTGCTCCTCTGTGGGAATGAATACTAACTATGTAATGATATTTTAGGGCAGTGCATCGAAATGATTAATTAATCTCANGAGAGAGAGAGAGAGACAGAGAGAGAGAGAGAGAGAGAGAGAGAGAAACAAACAGACAAACAAACAGACATACAAACAGACAGACAGACAGACAGACAGACAGACAGAGAGACAGACAGAAAAACAGACAGAAAGTCTTCGCTTGATTTCAAAATGCATGTGTCATGTTAATAATGTTATAAAAGGAATAACCAGAGACTACCTACAGAGACAGCAAGATACTCTGAGATACTCTGAAAGATAATGCCCACTATACACTTCAGACACAGGAGATGAGATGAGTACCATTACTTATTTAATTGGAACACATTAGCCAGTGAAGGATGAAATTAATATCTGGTTATTATCAACGCCAGCCAAACATCATCAAATTTAAAGTGATTTGACCAATGTATACAGGAAATGATGAAATTTTAGGGAGAGCAAAAAAAACTGTGCTCCTCTGTGGGAATGAATACTAACTATGTAATGATATTTTAGGGCAGTGCATCGAAATGATTAATTAATCTCATGAGAATGGGTTTAAAACTCGGTGCCCTCAATCTAGATGCCATGTCCATATAGCATTAAGTACAAAATTATGAACTTTTTTGTTTTTTTATTAATTTCATTACGAGATATATTAGAACTTTCCGATTTGCTGGATTGTTTGCTCTCATACACGACTGCACAAGAGTTAACAAAGCATTAAAGTGAATAAATAGCGAGGTGAAGAACTATATCATTGTATACATGAAGGGTTTTATGACAAAACGCGTTATCCACCAATATGAATTTTTAGCTTATTCTACATACTTCATGTAGCAGTAGGAGTATTTAGTATACATGTATATTTCCATTCCATAGAAGGACATTTGATCTACATTATTTAAGACTTAAATTTCGCCTTTCACATAAAAATATGCTTTGAATCTGGTCTGTTTTGCCACAACCCCCGAATGGTGAATAATGCGTTTTGCCATGAAGCCCTTCACATATAGGTAACTGAATTCTCAATTCTAGTGCACTAGTAGCTGAAAGAGATATTAGAAAGTAGGTCACAGGATCATCTCCCAGGCATGTAAACAGAATAGTATGGCAAAATGCCGAGAAAAACTGTTAACGATGTAATTATGCCAGTAATTTTGTAATTGGAGACTTGGCTACATGAAATTCAGAATCTGACAGGAATCAGTAGCGGAAGTTCTCATAATATGATGATGAAAAAAAAAACCAACAACTGCAAACCCATGATAAAATGTCACACTAAAAAAGTTTAGGACGAATCTATATCTTCCGGGTTGTGTACATCAGCTCACATTTCATTAATTTCCTTTTTGGAGTACGTAGGACGTGTATAAATGTATTAGGACAAAAATAAAGATAGCATCACTAAAAATGTCACCTAATGATTAGCTTTGTACATACCGGCGCAGTAGTTGATAATTGATAATACACACACACACACACACACACACATATACATACACACACACACGCGCACACACACACACACACACACACACACACACACACACACGCACACACACACACACACACACACACACACACACACACACACCATCATCATCAGCATCATCATCATCATCATCATTACTTACGCAAACAAACATTCCTGAAAAGTTGCATTTTCAATTTCAGAAGCGTACTTGTCAGTATCCAGGAATAAATGCGACGACCTACTCCCTACGAGGGTCTACCCATATTAAATGTATCTTTTATCAGACCATAAAGAAAGAATGAAACAGTCTTGAAATTCAAAATCTTCATAGGAGCACCTCTTAAGCCAATGCGTATCACGTTTTGGACACGTTTTTGCATGGGGATTTTCAATTTAAGTCCCACACCAAGAACATCAACGTCAAATGAATGGATGAAGATGCTGAAATTAGCTGATCTTGAATGACAGCCTTTGTGGTGCTTTCTTATTTGTTTGGTAAGACGCATCAAGAGCTTAATGGTAAAATGCAAGCTGTTTTTATAGTTAAGTATGGCAACCTAAAGATAGGGGAACAATGACTTTAGTCAAATGCTACCACTGTAAATGAGATTTCATAACAAATGAAGGGTTTCATGGCAAAACGCGCTATCCACCAATATGAATGTTTAGCTTTTTCTACATACTTCATGTAGCAGTAGGAGTATTTAGTATGCATGTATATTTCCATTCCATAGAAAGACATTTGATCTACATTATTTAAGACTTAAATTTCGCCTCTCACATAAAAATATGAATTGAATCTGGTCTGTTTTGCCACAACCCCCAATGGTGTGTAATGCGTTTTGCCATGAAGCCCTTCAAATATAGATATCTCTGCTTTAAAGGCATATCAAATTCCATTTTTGTGGGTGATAATGTGCATCAAGGATGGTGATGACATTAAAAAAAAGGACTATTGGACAAACATGCCAATTTTCATGTTTATGGGAATACTCCCTTCACAATGCGCGATCTAGTGAAAAACTTATGGATATTCCCTCGTAAAGTATTCTTCAACCAGCTTCTTAAGCACGTACCGACCCAGTAGCCTGTTGCCATACCCCGACCAGGAGCCCCCTCTGTTGACAGCTTGTTCCCTCCTATCCTCTCTCGCCTGTCACCGGCCTCTTTCGCTGGGAAAGCCCTGTTTTCGGGCAAGGATGGACACATCGATTTCTCAATATCGAGATATCGATGTTTCGGGTTACAACGTTTACACAATATCGATGTTTCACGGGAAATATCGATAATTCCATGCTTCATATTATTTATTATAGAGTGAATCGTTTACTGCTCGTTTTCATTGATGCCTCGTCATGTTTTATATAAACTGGTTGTGCTTATATAAAAATCTTATAACAATAATCTTTATTTACAGAATGCATGGCTTCTTGTCCATTTTCTTTGATGCCTGATCACTCTCTATTATATTATACTAACTGTCCTGGTTCATGCCACCCTAAGGTATTGAGTCCAGAGTATGGATTGTCATCGAATGTGCGAGTACTAAAGCCTGGAGGATAATGTCCACTTCCGGGAGTTTTTTGTGTAATGCAAGACATACAGCTTTACACCTAGTCCAGCAACGAAACCCAGTTATCTTGCCGTCCTAACCGTTTCTCAAGGGAGACAACTATGTAGGCATATTTATTGGCTATAGGTTACAGGCCTGTAATTGTACTTTCACTTTTTGGTCCTACAACTTAAGGGGTATATTTCATCTCCCCTTTTCCCTCTTTTGGCATGCCCTGCTTCCAGTAATAAGGGCTCCAGGGGGGAAATTTTGATATCATGGGAATCTGTGTCCATTTTACTTTATTTTACCAGGCACTATTTAGTCCTGGGCTGGAACTGCCAGGTCAAGGGTGTGCTCAGGCGGAAGAGGAGGGGTTTGGCATTGACCAGTGAAAAATGTAGGGTCTGTTTACAAATAGCAACCAAGCTCAAAATTTCAATGGGCTTGCTAGGGTTGGGTAAGTCTTAAAATTTGGGCCACATAATGAGCTTCAATCTGGTATGGGTCTGGGTGAAAGCTAAAACTTTGGGTTCAGAGGGCAGCTCAAAATGTTAATATAGCCCATAGAGGAAAAAAGGGTCAAATCCTATTACAGGTCTGTAACCTAAAGGCACTTCTAGCTTTTGTTCTCCTTAGTTACATCCCCTTGATTTATACTTCTGAACTATTCGTACAAGTGGCGTTATATGGTTTAGCATTACTTATGTTTGATTTCCAGCTCATTATCTACTAAGTACTGTACTATAAATCTACAGCTAAACTCTTTAATTGCGTTCTGACCAAAAACATTACTGAACGTATCGACTTTTTGTTTGGCACAAATTATTGTTGGAAATTGATCATTGTTCTCACATACATAAACACACAAAGAAAATCTGTAAGACGTGTTTGATATCAGATTTTTTTGGGGGGGAAAAAGTAATATAATTATCGTACTGGCGTGTCTTTGGCGATGAATATATAACTCATTTCATGAATCTGATATAAAACAAACACGAGTCTCAGATCCTTTGATCATGTAAATGCCAACTGAAACAAAACTGTAGTTTATGATATTGTAAATTCGCACAACATGGTAACAAGCTCTCGGTTATTTGAGACATATCACTGGGTGAACCACACACCACACTGTTACAACATACAAAGTAGATCCAAACAGTTATTGATTATCGATGAAATCCTTACTTGATTTATGGTTAGGAGCTGGATTAGGGCTGGGAATAGGGTGTGCGAAGAAAGGAAATAGCTGCGACTGAAGCTAAAACTATGTATGTTCATTATCTAGCTGTTATATACGTGTCTTTTGTACGTAGATATTTATTAATATTTTTTTATTTATAACATTACTTAATTTTCTGTAAGTAGGTATTTATTAATATATATTTATTAATAATATTAATTAATTTTCTGTACGTAGATATTTATTAATAATATTGTATGCTGTCCTGTTGCCAATGTAATTACCCTCTTGTTCGCTCACGCACAACAGTTATGGTCTGGATTTCAGATAAAAAAAAAAACTGGAATAAACACCCCTGGGACACTCCCTCAACAGAATCACTGTCTATTACCCTCTTTTCTAAACCCGTCCTTAACAAGGAAACCAAGCGGGCAAGCCCAATTGCTTTGTTTTCTTAGGGTCTATCCTTGCGACATAATCCAGTAGCAGCCTCTTCATTGTCCAGCGTTGATTGAGAAAAATCACTCCTGTTGTCAGGTTTTCAGGAACGGTGGATCTTGTTGCTCATTATGTTTATTTACTGTAGTGATATTAACCTAGGTCTAAAATACTGTTGACAACTGTTCAAACGAAATCCGCCAGATCAAAGACTTATTTTTGGGTATAAACAGAACTTCGATTTAGAAGCCTAATAAGAGGCCAAAAAAACAAAACCAAACAAAAAAATAAGGGTTTCCTGTTTCTTTTCGTTTTGGCGTTTCATTCGGTTTAAGTTTAACCATTTTCTTTGTAATCGTTGTCTACTGTGTTGCCACTCTGTTCTGGTGCTTTTACCCTACAACACGGGTGATTTTTCCCCAATACTTCCCTATACGCCAGGCATATTGTTGATCATCAATTAAGTCTCACTGTCTGGTCTCCAATCCCACGAGTAGCAAATTCTTGTCTTTTACCGTTATTCAAAGCTGAGGTAACAAATCAAGGACAAAGGAAATATGCTTCGTTTACATGTTATAAATAAAGCTTGGGGGAGGGGTGTGTGAAGGGATATACCACGGAACCGCGCAGTCTTAATCCGTCTATTGTAACAAGATCAAAGGGATGCCCTGTGAGACAAACCACTGAACCGCGCAACGAGGATGGTAATCGTTTTAGATTTTGATACTCAGTAACTCAGTAGCGATATCATTCGGTACTTCAACACATTTTGCACTGCGGGCTTGAGACCGACTCCCGTGGGAGGCTGTATTAAATATATGTTGTATGATTTTGAAAGTGTAATAAAATATGGTAAAACTCAAAAAAAAAACTATTTACAATTTGGACATTGGGAGCACTGTTTTCGCACATCTGATTGAGAAAGTCTCCTTGGGGTAGTTCATTCGAATATTATTTCGCTCTTTGCGCATATTTTCTTTTTGTCGCTGTGCCTTGTGCTTCAGCTGCATTCGCCCTGCTGTTCTCATCATCATTATAGTTCTTATTTGCTCTTCTTGTAATGCATCTAACAAAGTAAAAATGTTGGGGCTTGGACTGGTGAAATGTTCCCCGAAATAACGTTGAAAGCATTCACATGCGTTGGTCATTCTAGAGTTCCCACCACCATGCGCCCAGAGGTGTGGTGGAAACTTTGAGCTTTCCTGAAGATAGTTAAGCATCGAAATGATAAAGTTTGATATCGATACCTCACTTAACGAGGATATAATAGAAATATAACACTGCGCGGTTTAGTGGTGGGCGAAGTAAGGTTTGAGGCGGTTTATTACGCTAGCCGCGCGGTTCAGTGGTGCACCCGTGTGAAGGGGGCTTTCCGTTTGAAAATCTGTTAATATCAAATTAAAGTCTCTCACAGGGGAAGTAAGGGCTAGCTTCTTTAGCTGTTCACATTCATCAAGTTATTTCCCTTGTTCACCTGTTTCGTGGCAAGATACCTATATCTCTCAAAGAAATTTTTAAAAAGGTTGTAAGTAAGTCCTGTCACTGCTGGGGTGAAGCTACAGGGGGTTCGCGAGCTAGTCTGAAAATGAGGTCATAATCAAAAAAATAAATTCGAGAGATTGTTTGAGCCAAAATGAATATTCAGTAAGGCTTTTCACAAGGAAAAACAGTTTGCTCAATGATTTTTCTGGTGACACAAATTCCCAGTACATAGTCTACAGGTTTCTGGGAAAGGTTGCTTTGTGCAAAAAAAGAAAAAAAAATGCAGTTTCCACTGTGAGAGGATTACATGTAAAAAAAAGATAGAAAATATTTAATCACTGTCAGTTGAAAACGAAAGAAAAATGTTGGCGTCATACATTATATTCTTTTATTAATTGACTTAAAGAATAAAAATACTGGTTATCTTGACATTCATGAATTTACAGTGCACTGCAAATTAACTTGAACCCACTAGTTATACGTTTTGCAGAAGTCATCAGGTTGAATAGAATAGATTTATCATCGTTCATCCATATCAAACACAGCTGCACCATACACATCAGTTTAAAGAAGAGCTTATGATGTTGAGGACATTTTGACGATAAAAATATATATAATAGCAGTCTCTTCTGATGGCAAGCCAGAAGTTAGTGAGGAGTGTGGCTCAGCCAATGAAAGGACGCGGTCATTCCAAACTGCGAGTGACGCGTGTGGCAAATTGGCCCGACCAAAAGGGAGTGATCATCGCTTTTGTTTTTTTTTTAATTTGAATTTTTACGTCCAAATCGTTAGGCAATTGTTACAGTGTTGGGCTGTTTTTGATTGTTGTGGTTGGGCCCAGTGGCCGTATGCATAATACATAATTAACGTATTACGTTAACTACAGTGAACACTACTAACGTTTTGGGAGTTTCCCGTGGTTACCGCAGTACGTTAACTAAGGTAAGGATTATGCCTACGGCCACAGGTGCTTAATGCGGCAGATAGGGGATGAGTTGCCATGACAGAAGAAAGAATTATTAGATAAATAATTTATTACATCATGCTGACATTGTGCCTTCGCAGCAATTTATTTATTAAGCCTACATATCCTCCCCCCCCCCCCCCCCCNCCCCCCCCTCAAGTTTTTGAGGGGAGGTGGGAGGGGAATGTCTCTTCCAACTCAGATGCTCTAGAGAAACACTACATCAACATGGTGGTGAAAATTCTGTTTTCATTTACCAACACGAGTATTGGGGATGGGGGTGGAAGGAGTGGAGATAATGTTATGGATGGTGTAATAGTTGCACACCCCAGGGTTGTATAATAATGCCAGTCGAAGCTGCATGGGGTGGCAGAGGATTTGAGGCGCACAACATCATTAATGCAGGCCACTTGCCACATGATGGAACACTTCTGACACAATGAACAAAGAAGAAGGAGGAGGTAGAGAAAAAATCGAAGAAGAAGAGCATATGACGTAACATTTAGGGCACCTTTATCTTCATTTGACAAGCTCCAGCTCTCAAGCATATTTATAACTATACAGTTCTGGCATTATTATACAACCTTGAGGTGGGCAACCATCACACCATCCACACCATAATCTTTGAGGATCCTCCACCCCTCCCACCCCCATCCGCAATACTCGTAAATGAAAGCAGAATTTTCACCACTATGCAGTGTGTTTTCTCTAGAGCATATGAGTTGAAAGAGACAATAATTCCCTTCCCACCTCTCCTCAAAAAAATTGAGGGGGAAGGGGGGGATTATGTAACACTTCAGAGGAATTTTAGTTTTTTTCTAAAGTAATGCAAATTTAGGAGTGCAGGAAAGAAGCGGAGATCGGCGAGTGTCAATGCATTTTTAGGGTGGGGGGTGGGGGGAGGGGGACTGATTTGAAATGTAAGGGGAGCTAATTGAGGGATTGTGCAGACTAGAGTAAACACTGTCGTTCTGCTGATCAGTGTGTGTATCGCTTTGGTGTACCCGTCCATTCCTCATATTTGCAACATCTCAAGAGAAAGCACAAATTGCAATTATACGGTGATTTTTACAAAGGAAATGCAATAACCTGCTTGTTAGAAAAAAAGAGGTTCTATTAAGTGAAAGTTGTTATTAAGCAGGCTTGAATATCGGTTATCTTTAAGCCTAATTACTGAAGTGAACCCGTCCTCAGGTTAGCCCAAGTGGGTCTGCACCGATTAAAGTACAACAGGGGGTGATATCATTGTCACGATAAATAACCTCGTTGTACGCTTTCACTAATGGGACCCCCCCCCCCCCCCCCCNCCCAGCGTACCTGCTTGAAATTAACTCCAAAACACAAGTGATGATGATAAAAGCACACTGACAAACACGGACTCAGAAAAAAAGTAGCCCATCAAAATGATAACGATAGCTCTTTTTTTTTTCTCCCCTGAAGAGGAAATGCTTTCCGGGTAAAAAAAAAAAAAAACGGGGAGAACCTCATATTAGGCCTAATACAAGTTTCAAGTTTCAAGGTGGTTTTTTTATTGAGGCAAAAGCCACCATATAGATCTATACAATATTATGTCTCATCAATTCAAAAGTATGAATGAAAAAGAAACATATTATATTTTATATACAACTGCCTCTTACATTTAGACATTGCCATCTCTGTCTCTTTCTCTCTGTCTCACTATCTCTGTCTCTGTCTTTCTCTCTCCCACTAACTTTCTCTCTCCCTATCTCACACACTTTCTCTTTCATTCACTCACTCACACACTCACTCACTCACTCACTCACTCACTCACTCACTCACTCACTCACTCATTCTCCCCATCTATGTTAACAGCTACAACGCTCACAACATCCCATTCGATCAGACTCAACTATGTAACAAAACCTAACAGCCCTCCCCACCTCCCTGCCAGATAGAAAACTAAAAGCCGTGTCACTTCAACTGTTCGTATTCTCTTGAAATATGATAGAATCCTATTGCTACGTTCCTGAGTCCTTTATTAAGACTTGAATTTAAAAGATTTAGGACTCTAGCATTGTTAAGAACCATTTCGGTAAATATTTCAGTTTTATACAGTGTGTTTGTGGCTCTTTACAGATGAAAAGCAAGGTCAAGAATTTTATTTCTCTTTGAATGTTGGGAAGCAAGAAGCAGGGAGGGGGAGGGGAAAGGGAGAGGGGGACGAGGGGAAACGGGAGGAGGCAAGGGGAGGAAAGAAGACAATGTATTATATGCTCGAGAGGCCATTCATTTTCTGAATTTAGTCTTCAAGGACTCAACATTTTTTTTTCTTGAAGGATAGTTGCGAGGGCTGATGTTTTCCCACCAACCCTCATTTGGTTGCGTAAGTCAGTACTGTGCAAGAAATAGACGAAACACAAGTTGTGAAAGAGCGTGCACATTTGCTCTCGCTCTCTTTATATATCTGTCTGTCTGACTGTCTGTCTGTCTGTCTGCCTGATTATCTCTCTCTTTGTCTGTCTGTCTATCTGTCTGTCTCTCTATCTGCCCGCCTGCCTATCTGTCTGTCTGTCTGTCTGTCTGTCTGTCTTCTCTGCACTCCCATCCTTCCCTTTTCCCAAAATGTAATTATTATAACCACGCAGCTGTAGGAAATGAAAAAAAAAAATCATTATATTCGAAATTCTGTGTTTTTCCCCGGGGGCAAACAGTTCCTCTTAAGCTAGAAGAAATAGTAACGGTACTTTTTGTCCAGATTACTTTTTCCCAAATATCTACAAACACATTGACATACAAACTTTACGCATAAAACTCGATTTATATAATTTCCTATGACTCCCACCACTTATGAGTGATTACTTAAAAACTTCGAATACGTTTATCTTCTCCAGTGTTATCTTTAGTCAGAAGTGATAATAAATTAAACCTTCTTCCAATCATTACAATGCATAACAGCACACAGCACGCATGTCAGTGTGACATTATGTAGGCCTATGGGGTCACACCTTGGATACTATAGTATAAACTATGGGCTGATCTGTGTCGTTTCGCAAATTGGTCAGAGACCTCCCACGCCCCACTTCCGGTACGAAGGTGAGAATAGAATGGTATATTTATTTTGATTGGATAAAAATTATATTGTAGATTCTGTGCAGCCAATCAAAAGTACGTTATTTCATGTGCTTGTAACTAACAATGAAGTATGGCTGCGTTTGTGTATCTTTCTAAAGAAGTGCTGTCAGGCTTCGACAATTACAAGGTAAATCGCCAGAATGTCTCTATGTATTTACTCATATATACAATGTTAAAGTGTTGCAAGGAAATAGGGGTCGACTGTAGGTCTAGTTTTGATGTTTCCAGACAGAACTGAGTCTATACATGTCATACACATGTGCAGTTAAGAGGATTCGGAACTGAGACGGATCATGTATCGATAGACTAACTAGAATTAGACTATCTATCTAGCGCTATCCCCAGGGCGTTTTAGTTTAGGCCTAATGATTATGGGTCGCTATTATAAGCCACTGGGACCAGTGATTGACTTGTTAACCTTTCACATCGCACTGGTCATAGCTCTTGCCTACCTACTGAATGATGTTTGTTATAAAAAAGTGTTATTCCAGTTAGACTAGGCTAATCCCAGTTCTGTAACTGCATGTATCTGAAAATGGTTGTTAAAATATTAAAAATCTAGACTAGACTAAACAAATTGTAAATCTAGACTAGTCTGGAAGATAGACTAGACTAGACCTCTATAGACTATCCAGTCTTTTGATGGGAGTAGTGTTAAGGGTTTCAGAATAAGGTCCTAAAGTGGGGCACTCCTCAGGAGCATAACAAATTAACATTACAATCACACTTCATACAATGAATGATTACATGGCATGGCATGATTTGAAAAGATCAGACTAATCAGCCTTTGTATTTGTTGAGTGAGCAAGTCTCAACTCAGTCTCAGTCTCAATGTGAAGAAATGTTCCCGATGTCCCCAGAAATTGTTTAAGCCAGCCTGTTTTACAATAACTAGACTGTCACAGTGACAAGGCCAAGGCTCCTACACAACAGTCATTTCTTTAAATATAGAGTGTGTTCAAACAATTTTTTTTTAAAGTGTTTTAATTGGCTACATGATGTGGTCAGTTTTAAACTAAAGCATAGCCGCATAGAGAATAATCTAACTCCAGTCGAAGTCGGTGCCTAGGCCAACAGCCGATGTTTTTGTTCTGTTTGTTGCTGAAAGAAGTGTCACTGGAAGAGGTATCTAATTCTGCTCAACTTTGGTCATGAATGTTAATCTCGTATCACAGCAACTTGAAATACCCAATCCAAGGGCCAAGCCCAAAAAGCTGACTCAGTCTTGACAGTTTTGATATTGTGAATTTACAACAGTACAAGCTGTCTTCACAGCCACACATATTTAGTGACACAATAAGACCAGATCAGTGTTACTATACAGTGAGTGCTTCCCTGACAGAAAGGACAGTGGACTGAAAGGTCCATTGATTATTACTACTGAAGTATATATATAGCACTTCTGTAAGTGCAAGTGGCTATCATTTAATTTTTGTAGTTTTTCTTTCTTTCATTCATTCAAGCTCTTTGTGTATTTTAATTCACAGTACAGTGCTATCGATACTAGCCCTGTGAGCAACTACATATGTCACCCATTCTGGAATTTCTGTGTTAAGGTGAGTCAAAAATTATATTAGTACTGCAGTCATAAGGCTCAGCCAAATTCAGAGGTAAAACGCAGGTTACAAGAAAAAAACTTGGCTCAGTATAATCGCAGTTTGCACTATCTCATTTCTTTGCTTTACAGTGTTTTCCAGAAGTAGCTTCAAAGACCACTTATTAGAACTTCCTGCTGTTTTGGAACTCTTGTTCCATATTCTTACAAATAAGCACAGTCATAGAATGTGTAATTCCTGCATATAAATATAAATGTAAGGCATTTATTATATTCAGTGCAAAGCACCTTTGCTTTATTTCTCCCATTTATGTTTTGTTCTGTATAGTGCTTGTTTTATCTCTTTAGCTGGATAGATTTTTGCATTCATATTAAATTACTTGTTTGCTAA
>JAWQUT010000035.1:2155921-2184150 GCA_033807755.1 Ellobium chinense
CACCTAAAAAGAATATTTAAAGTGCACCAATCATTTCTTCTTTCCTGCTCTCTAAAGCCTGCAGTACTTAAGGAAAACCTAAAATTCTTAACTAAAAATATGCAAATCATCTCCCTCACATTGACATTGGGGAATGCCCCTCCCCTCAATCATACAACCTGGAGAAAAGACTGGTGCAGCATTCCATACATTCAAACACATGTTATCAATCCAGAAACACAAGTTAGACTCTAGTCCTCTAGCTCAGTGCCATATCAAAGTGAGAACAGGAACCTTCAGTTGGGTGATGCATCTGTAACAGAGTCTTGGAAATTTCAGGGTTTGGTGAAGGAAGTTGAGTTCTGACATCATTGAGCTTTTGTTGGCTAAATAAAATATGCAGGACAGTTTCATAGATGTGATTTTAGGACAGCTTGAATGTTTTTTGCATATTGAATACAGTATATTGGCAGACTTCAGTTACAGAATTTTAATATTGTACTGCTTTTTATCCCATCAGCCTAAACATGTTCTTGGATAACCAAATTTCAGGGGAAACCATGTTTGCATTGTGAAAGCTATTAGATATATATACAGTAAAACCTGTGATGTAGGGACACTGAAAGGAAATCAGAAAAGCGTCCCTACATCACAGGTGGTCCTTCATCGCAGGGAGGGTTGGGTTCTCCAAGTACACTGAGGTAAAGAATGTTTCCTATATACTTGAAACTTGAAAAGCGTATCACAAACTATGAGTTTCATATCACGCGGCAAATATGATGGTACAAATTGCATGTACAGTATTTAAAGACCAGATATTTGAAAATTAATACTCTTTTACCATTTGAATTATCACAGTACACTGGAAGCCATTCATAGTCACTTTTATGTGATCCTCATTTAATTACACCTGTTTCTCACTCAATGTTTGTTAAAAAAAGCTCTTGGTGATGGAATTAGCAGAGGAGTAAGCCTGCAAATGGGGCATATCAGTCGTCCCATTGACAGTCTGTAAGTTTGCGTGATCAGTGTGTTAAAAAACCCGCAAACGATGGAAGAAATCCTGACTTCTCGTTCCTTCATTTATGGAGAACCCTGTCACTGACAGTCACGCAGCAATATTATGCTGTAACCCTGTCCGTTCATCAGGAATAAAAATTGATCGTCCTTCCCGCTTGCTTAGAGTTATGATAACAGTTACGAGACACTGTGTAGTGTGTAGGCTCACCCCTCCACCCCCCGAAACTCCCTTTATTTTTATTTATATTTTTGGCCGCTAGGCGTGAACAGTGAGTTCTACCCACCTCGCGGCACCGGTTTGTCTGGGTGCGTTCAGGCAAGAGAGAAGAAAAGCATAATTTCTACTACCTAAAGAACGTGCGTGAGTGGCTTACTGGATTTTTTCTTCCTCAACGTGCATTTCCATTTGATAGGTTGGGACTTGCTTTCAATGTCCTTTCAAAGTCCCACGTGTCCTCAGCAGAGATCATTGTTAGGCCTACCGTTCACTTTACTGCAATTTATTCCCAATCATAGAAGTTTGTTTTTTTTTCCTTGACTTTCTTTTCTTTACTTCTAATGCTAGATTAATGTTGTGTGTGTGGTCTTTTCCTTCTGTGGGTTTTACTGCCTGCCGAAAAGGGGTTCTTCTGAAGGCAGATTCGCTTCGCTTTGTGGCCCCGCATGGTCTTCGCCTCAACAACTGAACTCACCGCCATCGGGCGCCACAGATACTGAACTTGTCCCAGACCCCGGCATTTTGATAGCACGGAATGAGCTGTCCGGTGTCGGCTACACTTAGTCTAGTCGGTAGTCGCGATTACAACGCCGCCCATGATGAGGGGGCGCGGCAATGTGGGCTTCGTGGGTCAAATATTGTGCAACCAGTATTACGTCTGTGGTAGGCATACATACGCGAGACATGGTCTTCTTCCCACCCTCATCTCCCCACTACCACAGTCACCGTGCCGTACTCTCTGCTCTTTGATGTAGGTCTAAACGGTCATTGTTGGACCCGGGTTTTCCGACTCAGGAAATACATAGGGCACACGTGGTCGCTCGTCACAATACACAGTGAAGACGACTCTTTGATCGGTGTCCGCGCCTCGCGACCAGAGGGAGCCGCTGATCGGAGGTCGGTTTCAGTGTAAAAACGGTCGGTGAACAGTAAAAGACAGTGTCCGTAGATCGGAGGGGGTCGCTCGTCGGAGGGACCGCAGAAGACAGGTTTTACAGTATATTATATATAATATGTATGAACATTACTCACTGATAACAAAACAGTTGTTAAGCTGTTTTATCTTGTCTACAATAGAACTTTTTATACTTTTTGCATGCTTGTCATTAGATGAAAAGTCAACAGTCAAAGTACAAAGAGATGGGAACTGCAGTGATTTGTAACACAGATGAGAGGGAGAGACTTCGAAATATCACTTTTGAAACAGCTGCTCTGGTTTCCTGTATAGATAGAAATGTGCACTCTTTGCAACAAACATTTCACAGCACAGCAGTTTATGTTGTATTAAAAACCTGTTTAGTTCATCCTTGCCTTAATGGCAGCTTCGATCATTATGTGCAAAATTACACTCCCAAAATATGTTTCACAACAACTGGGGGAGGGGGAAGCTCTGTATTCACGGTATTAATGCACAATGAGAGGTAATTCTATTCTATAAATCTTTTCTTCCATAAGTAGAATTCAGATTATTATCATTATACAGTCATAATATTCAAGCTAGGGCTCGCACGAGGTTTGTTCATTCTGCATGAGCAGTCAAGCATACATAATGACACCCAAAAACTGCATGACACTCAGTCATTTTTGCCTATTTTGAAAAACAGAAAGAAAAGTAAAGCCCTCAGAGGACAAATAGAACAGAGATGATGTCAGTCAGTGGATTAAAAAAAGAGGCATGATATTGTTTGAATTGACCAATAAACAGGTTCTAACTCATCACTGCGATAACAGTAGTGACAGAAACAAAAGTAAAGCCCTCACAGGACAAATAGAGTAGAGATGAAGACAAGTCAGTGGATAAAAAAAAGAGACATGATATTGTTTGAATTGAGAAATAAACAGGTTCTAACTCATCACAGTGATAACACTAACAGTAGTGACGAGTTCATATTACTCCAACGGTATATGCTGTAGGTTCATTTATATAATTAAGGCCTTAGCTTTCCAAATGCTGTCACTGTCAGTAATTATTCTGATGCCAGTGCAGTTCTGTTCAAAATCTATGTTGAGACACATAGTTAGTAAAAATGCATACATAGCAGTATTTCTGCATGAGTGTGAACCTTATTAAACAATGGCCGAAGTGGAAATTATACTGTGGTTGGGGGTTTAATTGGATCTCTTCATGGAAAGTGGAAATTATACTGTGGTTGGGGGTTTAATTGGATCTCTTCATGGAAAGTATACATTATACTGTACTTTTAGAATAGATTTTGTCTCCCGGCCCACTGCCCGTCTCATTTGTGAATTTGAATGTTTTTATTCATTTACTTTATGAGACACATCAAAACTCACCTCTTTGCCCAGCAATTTATTCAGTGTTGATGTATGACAGAAGTTTGTGAATGTAACTGCTCGTTTGTTGTTGAGGAGAGAGAATCTGAATGAACCCTGTTCTTTCTACTTTTCAGTCTCTCTCCCTCTTTATCTGTCTTTGTATTGGAGGGAGTGAGATGGTGCTGTACAGTGCCTGGCAAAGGCTTATGGATGATAGGCTAAAATTACATGTATACATACTAAAGCAGGACCTAAACAAACTTAAATTTCAGGACTACAGTCCCTGATTTATGTTTGTGAAATGAGCAATTTCATGAATGTACATTGATTTGAAGAAGAGTATGAAGACACGGGTACATGTTTTGTTTCTAGCAGGGATCCTGTAGAGAAGTGGACAGAACTTAGTAGATGTTAGAAAATTTGGAATTTCTTGAGTTACACTGGAAGGAGGGGCTTAGCAGCAATGATGGCCACTAAGAATAGTTTCAAATTTGTCTGTGGAACTTTTTATCGACAGTCTTATGTCAGAAAAGGATGTGGCAAGAATCAAGGATGGCATGTATGCTAATGAATGAGGCAAAGACATAAGTATAGTAAACACCACTGGTTTTAGTGCACTCTTTTCTACATTTTCCTCATTAGTCACAGCCTTCAACACTTTCATGGCATACAATCTCCAAGGGAGCATCCACAGAATAAATAACTGTCCATCTGCGTTCCCTGCCGTTAGTTTTTTAGGGATAAAACACATGTAACCCAGGGCTCAAGCCAGATTATTGCAATGAGTATGAAAGTTTTCATTTGAGGTTCAGTGTTTTGATTTCCTACTGTATTATGTCTGGGTAGCCAGTCAGTGTGCCATATGATAATGAGTATTTCTATGTTTCTTACAGCTAGTGCCACTATGGATAGCGCCAAATGTACTCACCTTCACTGGATTCCTGCTGCTGCTGCTAAGCTTTGCTGTGATGACCTACTACGATCCACATTTTTATGCAGCCTGCCGAGACCACCCTGAACACCCCCCAGTCCCCAACTGGGTTTGGCTGATGGGGGCTTTCAACAACTTTATGTCACATACACTTGGTGAGTCTGCAGGAGCAAGTTTTTGTGAAACCTCTCTCAGTAAATTTTCATTTTGTGTGTGTTTTGTGCTATTTAATGTCATTTTGCACGTTTGCCCCTTTCGAAGAAGTCTTCAGCCGTTTTGCATTATTTTTATTTGTTTTGCTTTATTCTCTTCAGTATTAAAACGACAGAACTCTTCATTACTTATACTCAGCTTCAGTTGATTACCCTGATAACAAGCTGTATTGATCCAGTCCAATCATTGACCTAATTTTGTGAAAAAAATTTTGTTTCATTGTTGTCAACTATGTCTGCTGGAGCAAAACAGTCAAGACTGATTGCTTTTTTGCTCAGTTCAGTCCCAAAGACACTGCCCAAATAGTATCAACTTGGTTAAATTCAGTCACATCATCTGACCTAACTATTCTGTCCTCAGTCCTTGGATTACTTCATTGGTTTCATGAAAGCTTGAATTGATGTTTCCCAGCTCAGGCTTGAAAACAACTCCTCCCTCCCTTTCTGCAAGAAACATAACAAATCAGAATGGATTTTATGTTTTTAGTGTGACATGAACTTGTTTGACTGGTTTACAAGATCAGAATAAATAGGTTATCATGGTCCATGGATAATGAAATGTTTTCTGCAGTTGAATTGGCTTTTATCCAGAGGCAACAGAGTTCCTGCTTTCAATATCATCCCACCCTATCTGAAAAGCTGTTCTTAAGTGTTGAATAGAATCAGCAAAAAACAATAAACCATGTATGAAGTATAAAGACACCCTATAATTTTTATTATTTTATAATTCTTGATTATATTTGATTCACTATTGAGCATAATTTATTATTTTCAGTTGATTATATTTGATTCTTTTTAGTTGATTAATATTTGATTCTTTTCAGTTGATTGTAATTGATTCTTTTCAATTTTCTTTTATTGTTCCAGATGGCATAGATGGAAAGCAAGCTCGGCGGACCAAGTCATCATCTCCATTGGGAGAGCTGTTTGACCATGGCCTAGACAGCTGGGCTACCTTGTTCTTGCCAATAGCTGTCTTCTGTATATTTGGCCGTGGGGAACATGGTGTCAGTGTGTTTCGTGTGTTCCTGTGTGTGGTTGGCATCATGGTGTGTTTTGTGCTCAGCCATTGGGAGAAGTACAACACAGGCGTGTTGTTTCTACCATGGGGATATGATATAGGTCAAATTGTGAGTATTAATTGGGTGTCTTGTGAGTTGTCATGCAAGATCCATTTATAGTTAATCCATGTAATGCTACACAAACCAACAGTTGTGGCTTCCATTGGACCCGCATCAGTCCATCTAGTGCTTTTTCCAGATCTACGATCACATGTTGCACTCCTTAAACTTCAAAATTTCCTTCAAAAGTTAACTGAATGCGAGCAGGGCCTCTTTATATTCTGTGCTGAAATTAGCAGAATTTGAGAAAAATCTAAAAATCTCCTCAAAATTTACAAATCCTGCGCCAAAATTTCTGATGTCTTGCAAAATGTTGACCAGTTTCATATGACCTGGAGAAAATACTGTCCATTGCTTCTTGCCCAAGCCATAGAAGAAAGTATGTATGCAAGTCTCTTGGCATGTAATTTCTTTAATTTAAAGTAATGTCCACAACTTACTTAGCAAGGCAGAAACAGCATGTAATCAGCTGATGTGGCCAGGCTGTCTTGCACTGATGGAAGCGTAGCATTACAAGGGTTAAAACATGTGTTTACATCCTCAGGTTAAAATGGCCACTTGATGGGTTTGGATGTTTGTTCTGGTCTTATCAATTATAAGCCTCATCTTGGGCAGGGATTTGATTGTGCAGTGTGTGGGCGATGTGGCCAATAGTCTAATAATTACTCACAAAGTGATCCATGTATGGAGAAGTTTGTAGCAGTCCTGTTAAACCAGCTTCCTGATTCAAACTTCATGAAGTGTTGTGCAAATTGTATTGTGATTGATTTATTCACTCTAGAAATTGTATGTAAAGGATTTTTTTTTTCACCCTTGGTGCCCAGGTTTCTAACATTAGTATTAAATCATGGTTTTTATATTCTCCCCTACGAGGTCCTCCCCCACAGGCCACAAAATTATTAGATATGCATGTTAATATGGCTTATCAGATGAACATTTATATTGGAAAGTCTAATTAAATCTGATCGATTGCAATCGGCTCAAAATCACAACTAGATTTTCCAATAACACTATTTTTCTGTGTAAAATGTCAGGGGAGAATTGCAATTCTTTTTCATCTCAACTTTGTTGATGCTCCAAAGGATTTGCAATGAATCAGAGTCAATCCTAATTTATTTTTCATTTGTTTGTTTCTTCTTTTTCATCAGGGTATGACCATTGTATACTTAGTTACTTTTTATGGCGGCCATGACATCTGGAAATTCCGAGTCCCTGTTGTGAACTGGTCACCTGCTGAGATGTTTGAGATTTCATTATACAGTGAGTACTTTCCACATCTATTTGTATTTGTTATAATTTAAACCTTTGGACCCTGATCTTCCAAGATTCTCATCACCATATCCCATGGCTCCTGATGGATTCTTGATTTTTAGGGATATAGTGATTGGAGAGTGTGTATGGTTTACCGATGTTACGGATTATGTTTATGCTTATATTTCATGTTGACTCCCAACTTGCATATTCATTATATAAAGTGAACAAAAGTCACTGCTTCTCAAATAATGTTTATGCTTATATTTCATGTTATGTTATAAGTAGGAGCTCTGAAACTCAAGAATGTAACACTTTTATGAAGAATTGGATTAAGTCATGCTGATAAGAAGACAGCATGCCAGCCTGTTTCTACCTAAACATCAGAGAAGGCAGCGTGACTGTATGGTTTGTGAGTTGTATTCAGAAACTGAAAGCTGTCACATCTGAGGAAGGTGTATTTGACTCACAGGCCAGTTAATTTATGCCATGGTGTCCTTGGGAAATACACTTCACTGCCCTTTCCCCACTTGGCTCAGGTGTAAATGAGAATCTGGCTTCAGAGCTGGGGCAACCAGGGTGCTGCACCCCGGTAACTAGCAGTGACCATTTTATGGATTTCATTTGTAAAATTATGTGTCTATGTGCATAATATGTACGGCTCTTTGGGTTTATGATTCAAAGGTATAACGCTGAATGGCATTGTAAACCAGCTTTTCCACGTGGTCATTAAAAATCCTGGATTCATTTTTTTTATTTGAAAGATGTCAACACAGACTTTATCATTTATGTTAAAACCAGCAGTAATAAACTAAGGGTAAAGAAGTACTACAAGTATCCTGTCCTGTCTCTCCCCTCCTTTCATAGCCTGAATGGGCCTTTAAATATTGATTTCTTGCTAGGTAGCAGTCAGGTGATTTTTTAAAAGAGGGAAATGTCACCAGATGCTTTATTTGAGAAGCAGTGACTTTTGTTCACTTTATATAATGAATATGCAAGTTGGGAGTCAAGTGAAATGAGTATGGTATGGTGAGACGCAAGTCACAACATTTTCCTATAGTTTATCAGGCCTGCTACGAAATGTGCATAGCATTAATCTGGAAAAATATGCCCATAGTGAATCATTTCTGAATTTCCCACCACTTCATTTTCCTGATTTAACCATAGTCTCCCTGTCACTGTAAGCCCCAATCATATATTATTATCCCGCCCCTGACTTGCCTCACAGCTTGACAATAGCCTGCTTACCTATCAGAATACAACCTAATGAATCTTTCGCCATCCAAAATATGGGAAACTGGTATGTGGCAGGTGAAACCATAAAGTTTTTGTTGCTTTTTTTTTAATGTGGATAATGCAGAATAGGCTTAACACAGGGTTTGATAGGTTTCATGAATTTCTTATTAAGTGTGTTTGAGTGTAATGGACTTTGCACACTTTAGTTTTTCTTTATTTTCTCCTAAGAGCTGCATTGTGATGCAGACTAAAAAGCACAATCTGAGACATTTATTGTCAAATTCAAGGAATATCCTTAATAATTTTACAAAATTTAAGCATAGTTATCAATATCCAAGGGATTTATTTAGATGAACTATTACTTTTCAGACTTGCAAAGTGTTTCGCAGTAGCACTAGTTTTGATTAAAGTATGCTTGTTAAGAGCATGATAGAGTTATTTTCTCTATTCTGTAAGTGCATGTATTTTGGAAGACTTGTCAGTACATGACTCGGTTTCTTTATCTGTTTCAGTTGGATTCTTTGGTCTTACTTTCCCATTCACCTTTTATAATTTATACAGGTAAGTAGTGCACTGTGGGTCTTATCAGTTGATGGACTTGACTGACTACCCTTAGGACTCTAATATTTGACTGGTATCTTGTGGGTCACAGGTGCTACCAATTTTCTGGCAAGCTGTAGGGACAACCACATGAATGGCTGGTCAGAGTCCATGTCCCACAAATGATTTGTATTAGAATTTGGATGGGTGAATGGCTACAAGTCATCATTCCCATGAATTGCCAAGGCTTTAGTGAGAATTATTGAACTTTTTGATGTGGGAACAACAAAGTATATGCAGAGTCACTTTAGTAGGCCAGTGTAGTAATAGATACCAGCATAGGTGGAAGTAATCCTTAGGTGGTTATTTTAATTTAAGAAAGACTCAGTCACGTAATTTCTTGACACAAATGCACAAAACAAAATATGTTTTACTCATTAGATAGTGTTTAAGGCACAGCACGAAATGGATAATGCCAACCTCACATGATTTCATCTAGCTGCAGGTGACTTAAGCTGTTTTTAAGGATTGGTTTGTGTTGTGTCAGAGGTGCACAGATGTCGCTTTTCCAGTAATTTCTGAATTTTTAACAGATTGAGCCTTATATAATCATTGTTCAAATTATTCAGCTGCAGTTCTTAATCACACCTTGACCAATTTTACCCTCTATAAAAGGTTCCACATTTCTTTTTTTCATTGTTCAGGTATCTCTGAATATGGTTTTCTTTGTATACTGTGTCCAAGTTCAAGATCAAACATTCTGTTTCCTCAGATCTTATAAAGACAAATCGGGAAAATTGCATTCCTTCAGTGAGGCCATGCGTCCACTTGTATCCACATCAGTGTTGTTTACACTGATGCTAGACTGGGTGTATGTTTCATCATGTGACATTCTGGAGCTTCAGCCTCGGCTTTTCTACTGGACAGCTGGAACTGCATTCTCTCATATAGCAGTGAGTGCAACTAAGTTGGAAAGTTGCCATAGATCTGCAGTAATAATGGAAATTGGTGTTTTCAGATCTAGCAAAAATACAGTACAGTTCGATCTAGCAAAAATACAGTATAGGTCTATTAACATGAAATTGAAGGGAGTGGTCAAATTTGGCAGGTAAAGGAAGTTTTCATGTTTCCATTTATATTATAATATAAGGGAAATTAATGGTTGTCTTTCATGTTGGTTGCAGGCATGGAGTTTGGTATGTTGTGCTTTCAAACTGTTTTGTAGGGGATTGCCATACACTGTCATCACCTTTCATTAATGCAGTTGGTTTAGTTTCATGACATAAGTCTGATTTGGACTGGCTGCAAAAGATATTTTGATGTGGTGCTTTGTTTTACATACAGTAGAACTCTGATATTAAGTATTCATTTAGTAAGTTTACCTTGTTATGAAGTATGAATTCCACTTCGATATTAAGTCCACCCAGTATTAAGTATACCATTTCCATGCACCAGGGTATATTTTATGAAGAGGTTCTTCTGGGCCTTGCTCGACTGACAGGTGGAATGATATTAATTTTGGTTTGTCTTTTTTCAATTCAAACTGATTCCTCAAAATCAGTAATGAAGTTCCTCAAAACTGATAAGATTCATTCTTAATATGCTAACCCCTCTCTTTTTCCAGTGCCATCTTATTATTGCCCAGATGAGCAGCACACGGTGTGAGCTGATCAACCGCAGTGTGTTACCACTGTTCACCATTGTAGTGTTAGTTCACCTCTTTCATCTGGGCACATCTGAGGTGTACTTGTTATGGGGCTACTGTATTTACATCACAGTCAAACATGTTGTGTTTGGCGTAAGTGTGGTAAGTATGCAAAATTGTGATCCCTTTTTTTCTGGGCTATCATATTGACTATTGCAGTTAGACTATCCCAAAAGAATGCCACAGCAATATATTGCTTCAACCTGAAAAAGGATATCACGAGAGTGGTCACTGATTCACTGTCATCATTTTTTCCTATTTCTGGTGATATTAGATTTATCAGCGATTCAGTGTCATTTCACAGACTTTTCTGTTCTGTAAAGACATGATTAGAATTTCACCTGTATTGGCAAAATATAGAGGAGGGTAGGGGAGGAAAGAAGTGTACCAATTTATTTTGATCCATGAGTATCATTATATGTAATTTACACAATCAGAGTAGAAGAATGAAAATTCAGAGAGAGGTGTACATACATACTTAGCTGTTTTTAAAGTATTTATTACCTTTGGGTTCTTTTTCCATTTTTTTCTGAGCATTGGGAAGGTTTCATAGTTTCTCTTTTACCTGACTGTACTGATTTGTATTCCATTTCTCCGCAGGTTAAAGAAATGTGTGAACATTTCAAAATTCAAGCCTTTTCAATCAGTAAATTGAAAGCCAACGATCAGGGTGACCACTGATGGTTGTGTGCCCGTGTCAAGAAGTGTGGAAGTTATTTATAGAGCTCAAGTGACAAGAAAGTGAGAGAGTGGACTATTTAATGACAGGTTGTACTTCTACGAAGCAGTGATTAGTGGGGCCAGATTGAATGAAGATTGTCACAGGAATAAAGATATTACTTCTGGGTAGAAAATGGTGTTGGGATAATTATGCTGTGAGAGCCTTATATTTTCATCATCATCATCTTGTGTCGGAGATGCTTTTTCTAAGAGGAGAAAGGACCCAGAACTGAACTTCCAGCTCCGTGGAGATAACTCGAACTACTTGTGGGTCAAGAATTGCAGGAGTCTCTGAAACAGATGCATTGACTGTGCTGAGAGATATAAGCCACTGGAGAGGGAATTTTTTAGTACTATGAGGTATTTCATAGAACTGTCAGATATTTATATCAGTTAAGCCCCAAATTATGTTCAGCTTGTTCTGAAAATACACCAAGAGAGCATAAAACAAAATATTTCAACTAAAGATCTCTGCAAACCTTTCCCCCATGCTCCCATAGACTTGTAGTCAAGCACAATCAACACATTTCATCAGCTTAGCGGATTAGAATTAGCAATACTGACACTCCTTAGAGAATGTTCTTGTACTGCAGAAGAAAAAGAGAACATTTTCTTTCAGTTAAGGCTATTTGACGTCAGTTAGAGAAACTGCTTGGATAGAAAGATCAAAACCGAAAACAAAATCATTTCTTTTTTATTAGTTTTGCTTCGGAATTCTCTCTCTAGCTTTGTATTATTGCTTACTTTTGCACCTACAAGCTGTTTTGTAAAGAAATTTATTTTTGTGTTCTTAAACTGCTACCAGAATGGATATGTCTCAGCTGATTGACATAATCTGTTTGAGAATGCAAAAGTCTTCGAGAATTTTTTGAATATTAAGGGATATGCCTGAATTAGTTTGAGAAACTTTCATATGTTGAAATATAAGGCCACATAACTTCAGTTACATCATATGGTTATGCAACTTTACAGATCAACAGGGACAACTTGTGAAGAACAGAGGGTTGCATATGCACCTGGCAAGCTATCTCTTCTGCCATGTCGAGGTGTGTCAGCTTCTCGACATCATTTATGAAATTTGCCAGACATCTGGGATTCAATCCCTGCTTCTAAACATCAGCATAGGTCTTTGCGAGAATCCCAAGAATGTTGTCTTCAAATCCCGCATAAACTTTATTCTTGACATTCAGCATACTTAGGCTGCCAAACACTGGCACTGCGTACATAGTGTCAATATTATAAGACACTCCGGCCTGAAGCTTGCTTAAGAGACAACACACATGAGAGAGTTCCTGGACAATGATAAAGTTTAGGGACTGTCCCAACATTGCTTTTTCTTCCCAATTGTGTCCCTAATCCTAAACCAAGCTTTAGGTGGGAGCGTCCAGTGCAGTGCCGTGTGCAGAAATGTAACTCTCTGTTGGTGGGCATGCCTTAACCCTAATTGTGTCGGGACTTTTTCTCAAGAATGTCAGGGTTTTTTTTAGCATTCTGGTGCCTGTCTTTAAAAATTCATAAAAAATTAAATTTTGCTGATAACCCCCATAAACTATATATCACTGGAAAGGGGAATTGATGAAGAATATGAAAATTTATGTTTGACCAAAAAAGAACGTGAAAAAAATTTCGTCACATGACCAAATTCAATATGGCCGCCGGTGATCACTAAATATATGGTTGGACGTCCAGCATAGAGTAAGTGATTATAAACTTTTCTAATTCAAAATTATATTCTGACATGCAAAATTATATAACCTTTCTAAAAATGTATAGTTTTGTAGGTTTCAGCAGTGAGGTATTTTGTGAATTGTCAGTTTTGTATGCTGTTCCTCTGTCCAAAATCTTGCCGACCGATCTAATCGATCGATCGAAGCACTCACCCGGAAGTTATTAGTGTATTTGACACCGCTTCCGGTAGTTGAATTCAATTGGCTATGTAACCCTCGTTTTTGGTCCAAAAAATAGTGATCTACCGTTAGTTATAGTGTATTTCCTATCGGCCGATATTATCGGCCGGAACATTCTGGCCACGTCTTTCTGGCCGATATTATCGGCCAGTAACACAATTAGGGTTAAAGGTTAATCCTTATGAAATTAACAACTCAGGAAATCTTTGAGATGCTGTCTGTATTTACTTACGGCACACAAGTAGCAGATTTTGTAGCTGAACTTAAGAGGTTCTGGTGTATTTCTTCAGTCAGTTGTATATAAAAGGCGCAAGGGTCTTGAAACCATGACCGGGGACTTTCTTTGACTCTTTTTGTACTTTTACACCATAGACCATTTGATATCATGGGCTGTGGAAATATTTTTACCGACGACAGAGCACTTTTTTCAAATGAGTGTATCTTTTTTTTCTTTTCACTTGCCATTTTGTTTTTCGTCTATTCTCTGTTTTTCCAATTATGTGGGAAAACATTTGTAGATTCATTAGTTGTGCTGGAGTAGATATTCATAACAGTATGAATGGAAACCAACATTCCAGCTAAGGCTTTTTGTTACATATTTAATGTCTGGTGTTCTGTGCCTTCAGGTGATTCACAGGATTTTAGATCTTGTGAGCCTCATTTGAGGCTGATGCAGATTAATAGCTGAAAGACATTATTTCATAGTTTACCCATGAAGAATGGAATAGTTGTCCTAATGTCAGTCTAGAATAAATGTTTATCTGTATGAAGGTATGGCTTGATAATAGAAGCAGAAGCTGCATTCATGAGCCTCAGTGAGTTCTGGACGAAAAGAAAATGAACAACAGAATATTGTCCTCTAGAGTTACAAAGGAAAATTTGCAGTGTAGAGCACCACAGTAGAGGGATTCCTATATAATGATACAGGTGAACTAAACAGTATGAGGATGGTCATTAACAATTCATTCCTGTACAGTGTACAAAATTGATTGTGAATACAGTCAGTTGTAGTTCATAGACCCCTGTAACAGACTGCCTATTGTTAATAGCAGTTATTTATTGAGAATCAATGCTAAAAATGATACTATTTTATCAATAATAAATAATGAAGATGTTGTACCTATCTGTCAGTCCCATGTAGTTGTTAATTTGCATGTGCCAAACAGACTTTGGTCATTGCTCACTACTGTGGCCTGTTGAAAACTTTTCTTTATATAGAGAGCTGCCTTTCCATTCAGGGATAGCAGATTGCCAGACCTTTTGGGAAGTCTAGAAATCAAATCCAAAAGAAAACGGGTGATTAAACAACATTTTCTTGAACAAATACCTCTGTGCTGATCATGGTATTTCAAAGACTTTGCCACTGCTGCTGCCATCCCTGAATGTTGATATGCGTATTTTATGGCCACAAACTTCCCAACTTCGAGCCAAAGTGAATCCTGTAAACCACTGTGTTCATTAGAGATAGCAAACCCAGGGAAGCAAAATACATTTACCAGCAACCATGGTTTCTTAATTCATCAAGTTCTACCACAATCTGATTTATGTTTATTTTATGCATTTATTTTCCTGCTGCTCATGTTTAATCATGTGGTTGATCAGGGCTGTGAACTTATGTTAGATTGCCTGGATTGATTTTGAAACTGAAATCCCTACTGGTGCCTGAATATCTTACTACAAAAATGTTTTGGAACAAGACATCTTGGTTGGAAGGATGGATGATAATAGTACCTCAAAAACATTTCCATAACCCAGCTCAGAAGCCTGTTAAATTACACTGACAGTGAGGGAGTTGAAAGATATTAGTGAGTGGTTAGACTTTTTGAATAATAATAATTTGGTGGGGTTTTTTTAGGGGTAATCACTCAATGCAAGATTAACAAATCTTTGTAGTTTTAATATTTTGTAATTGGACAGTGCAAAGGGAGCAAATATATATAAACCAAGAACACCCAGAAAATGGACTGGAACCTGAATTCAGTATTAGTACAGTATATTACTGTATTGTGACTGTTCCCTCTGTAATGTTGTTATAGTTTTCTTCTATAAGAGATTGGAGCTAGATGTTCAACCACTTTGAAATTAATCATGTACAATATAATTTTATTAACTTCACCATTATTTAATCCAATCCTCACCTGAGGGCATCCATATTCAAAAGTTTGGATTAAAATACTCCACATGAACTGCTTGCTGGCAACACACTGTTGAAGAGTTTTATCTACAGGATAGGTATGTTTTTTTTTGTACTTCAGTGCATTTTAGATCTTACACTCAACTCTTGCCAGTGGTTAATTTTAGGGGGAAGGGGGGATATTGATTCTATATTGTTGAACACATAGTGAATCTCAGTTTCAGTCACCGTGAAGATTAAGGTTTTGCTGGCATTCTTGGATATTGCCTTTGATCATAGTAGTTTGACGGCCCATGAATACAGGAGCATTACATGTGAAATGTCACATAAGTGCTAACCCTGTAGTTACCACCAGCCTACATATCTTTGCTATACCTTGAATACCATATGTCAAAAGGCACAAACTCTGTCTTCAGTCAACAAGGATGTCAAAATTAATCATGAGGCTAATTACATACTTAAAATCACAAGTAATGGTTTTCAGCAGGAAATGGTTTGGTGATGTGGTAAAACTTGGGGGCATGTTTTAGAGAACAGTGCAGTAAATAAAGGGTTAAGCATGAAGTTTGTTTTTTGTCCATGCACAGTGTGAAAGAGGAAACACATATTTCAGACATGTAAATAATTCTGTAACAGTTCATGGTTCATACCACAGCTGCTTATAGCTTACTGCCTTTACTGTTGCTTCTAGCATGGTCATTCTGTCTTACAGCCAGTCAACTTGAAGCTCAAATCACCCAGTCAACCATATCAAGATAATATATCATGAGAAAGTATAATGTGTGTTCGTTTACTAGATGCAAGAACTTTTGACCCGGCTTTACGCTGACCTGAAATATAATAATTTGAATTAGTATAAGGTACATGACGCATTGTACCTTTTAATTACTGTAACCTGCAAAAATTAAGATAAGGCTCTGGTCTTCAGCTGAGCCTGGTTTCCCAGTTCTTTATGTTGCAACTACAAGTGTCATTTTGACTGGCTGCAAGACATTTGTACAGTGATTTGATGGAAAAGAGTGACAGTAAATGATCAGACCTTGCATTTGCACCCTCGTTCAGAGTGCTGTGTGTTGTGATATAATATCTTTGCTCAATCCTCAGTATACACTTGATCATGCTTGCTTTTAAAACCTATTAAACAACACTTTTCAACTCAGAAATACTGTAAATCCCAGAGTAGTGGTTGGGGCTTATCAGTGTTGTGGTTGCAACAAAGTATGCCTAATATGACGCCGTTTAACTTTATTAATATAGACTATTCTATTTCAATTCACCTTTCTGAATTTGTCAGTCAGGCCAAACAATCTGGAATTTGCTGTGGCCTCAGATTGAAGCTCGAAAGTATAAATGATGGAGTAATGCATATAGTTATGGATAAATAAGCTCTGTGATTAGAAAAGGGAGCTGCAGGGTAAAGAGTGAACTCTACTGATACAAGAGTGTTGCTGTGCCAAAAGTTAGCCATAGAGATAGAGGTAGTATCTTTATGGAAATTCAGCATAACAGCCAAACTGCCTGTGAATCATCAAAGTGTCATTCTTCAGAATTAAGTCCGTGAAATATTTTTGCTGATGTATGAATGTTCTTTTTTTTTGGATTTGATTTCTTGAAGAATTTCAGTTGCCCACTGTCATTCTAAGGCCAGTATGATAAATCATCAATAACATTGCTGTGTGATCAAGAAAGAGGCACACAGCAGAGATGGCAAAAGCGCCAGAAATTTTCAGAAAGTTAAAAAAATGAATCACTATAAAATAACATGTTTTGGTAAGGGAGAAAATGAAATGATAAATTAACTTGTTTTGAAACTGAAATCCTTACTTTAATCATGATGCTCAAAAATATTGCTACTGGCTGCTGCTTCTTGGCATAGGCTACAGTTTGTGATTTGTTTATGCTTATGATTAAATCAATTGTCAGTGGACAGATAAAGATTCGAAGGGCTTCATGACAAAAGGCAATATCCACCATTTGGGAAATTATGGCAAAAGAGCTCAGAGAGATTAAAATATTGTTTTTTTCTCACAAATGGCAAACTTTTAATGTGAATAATTGAAGGACAAATGCTTTTCTGTTGAGTGGAAATTAGCATGTAACCTGAGTATCCCTACTGTTACCTAAAGGAAGCAGAATATGCTAAAAATTTAAGCTGGTGAGTAACCCTATTTGACATGAAACCCTTCATTCACAGTTGTGTGGATTGAGCATAATCCTGTGGAAAGTGAAAGCTGCATCAAATATCAGTATTATTGACTATAGCTAAAACCAGTTGCCATTTGTGTTGTGTCTTATTATTTATTTTGATTTCCCACTGCAGATAGTTGCATAGGTTTTCTTGGGTCACCTATCAGTCTTGTGTTTTTACTTTTACATTTTTAAAATATCAATGTTGTCAGTCTGGCTAAACACAGTTCCTTCCTTAGCACACCCAGTTCAGAAGCTCCAAAAGTCTTATCCCCTCTGTAAAGCATTCTGGATAGCGTATCCTCTTAGAAACACACCTTTTTTTTTCATAGAGTATTAGCCAAAAACATATATTATTTCACATTATTTTTAGAACAATGGTAGTGTCATCAAAGTGTCTTAGCACAATGCCTTACTACCACAGTCCGATTCATAATTCCCAGATATGTGTCCTTTTTGTATATATAAAGGGCAGAATGCCAGAAATTTTCACAAAATCAAAAATCAAATTTAAAAAAAAAAAACATTTTAATAAGCAGAATAGTAGAAGAATAACAAAGTAACTTCCTTATTGAAGCGAGACCCTTGTGTTGATCTTGGTGTCAAAACCTTTACCATCAGTGACTGCCATCCATGTGTGCCATTCTGGATAACACATTCTTCTGGTAACTCACCTTATAGAACATGATCCAAATTGTGGGTGTGTTTTCAGGAATCCACAATATTATTATCTTTTTACCTCTGGACTTAGTGTGCAACAGAATGCCGTAAGCGAAAGATAATCTTACATTTAGTTCACTGGGATGTTTGTATGCTGTATTCCTATTTATATATCCTTAGTCAATTTTTAAGCTGGCTGCCTGTATATTAACCTCAGTTCATTTGTATGTTGAATGCCTGTTTATTTATTCAGAATGAACAAGTGTGTAGAATAAAACCCACATACTCTTCAATTATTCTTTTTTTAATCTGATATGTTTTTCATGAAATGAAGCTATCACAACATTTTGGTAAAAGATCATAGTCCATACTCTCTGATAAGTTTGGTTAGCAGTTGAGATTCATTCCATGGTAGATAGTCTTATCAGTGGAGGTTACTCCAACATTGCTGTGAAACAGCAAAATACCACATAATCATAATTTGTTTTGAGCATCTCACGGTGTTTTGTCGTCACAATGTAAGATACTGTACATCAAACAAATTACGATTTTATGGCGTTTTGTTGTTACAGGACAACCAGCAACATAAACATTATCTCAGAAGCATTTTCACATAGATTTCTGCCATTTTATGACAGAAAATTGAAAGCATCATCAAGCTAATGGTACAAGCAAAAACAAAAATTATTTTAACTTAAATGATGTTTTTGGTTAGGTTTGTGGCTGTGTTTTTTTATAAAACCTTACTTGCTGAACATTGATCGGTGTTCTTCACATTGCCCTCACTTTTATGTATAGTCTGGACCACTTAACTTCAAAATTACTTATTTCAACATTCTGCTCAGCCTGGCTCAGTCTCCAAGTCCCAAACAGTTCATTCTTTATTACTACTTAATAATTCCTTCTTTCTCATTTCTTATATCCCCATCTTTCTTCATGAAGAGCAAGTAACATTTGTATTGTATTGGTGCTACTAACTGCCACTAAACCCTGATTTCCAAATTCCCACCCTTTGCACCCAAGATCTCCTCTTTCATCTTCATTTTCATAAAGTAGATGCAAGCAGGAATGGAAGGGGTATGGGTTGAGGAATAAAGAGGAGACGGTCTAAGTACCGGTGATTCCTTTTGTAAAATTTGTCTTTCCAATACTATCCCTTTATTTTGACTTTTGCTTAAGTGGACAGTTTCATTTGCCTCACTGATATTGAGCAAATCAAGCCAGGATTATCTAAAATTCTTCGGAACACTTCCATCTTGATTGAGTTCATCAAATATCAAAGAATACAAGAAGCACTAGTCTAGGGAAATAAATTCAGGTCTGAGAGTGTTGTTCGGGGGAACCATGTTGTTCAAGATATCGATGCTTGACTGTACTTGAAATGTACAGCACAACCAAACCTGATACTTTCATCCTGTTTTTTATAAGTGGCAGATTTGTGTTGTTGTCGACAGACACTGCTAGATGAGTGAGATCAAAACTCGTAAATAACAGCCCTGCTTGTTTTAAATCTCTGCTGTGTTTTCCTGGTGACTGACAGAACATTTTCACTGAATTCCCCTTCTTTTTTCATGAAGCCTCTCTTCAAACTTGCTTGACCACTGTTTCCCTGTGGACAAGACAAGGAGAGATCAAATCAGTGTAGAGTAAAATAGAGTTATTACTAAGGATAACCTAACTATGCACCTTTTTATTGTCTTCACGCCACATTGAATTTTGTTTGTATATTAGCATGCATTTCTGGGTCTAGATTTTTGTCATGAGACACAATTATGGACTTAGGACAACTGAACACCAGCATTTACTGTAGTGATAAAAATATTGTGTATCTAGTCACTGTTGTTGAAAACTGTCAGTGCTTGGAAACCTTCAGCTGAGAGCCTCTGTTCAGCTTGTTGTATGGCATACGATATTCATACATTATGATGGTTGTAGAACTGACTTGGTTTGTTGTGGCTAGGACCTGATTTATTAAGAAGTTTTCAAGAAGTGTTTACTCCTAGCAAAGTTTGGTATCTCTGTATTGAAAGGGACTGGTTGACATTTGTGTAATTGGGTGTGGAAAGGGACCCTTCTGATCGCAAATTTGGCCTTGGGATTTTGAATCTAATTGAGAGGAGAGCATATTGGCCTTTTTGTACAGGTGGACCATTCTACCTCCCAAGTTAGTGTTCATGAAGGGATGGACCAACTATTCCTATGGTTATTTTCAGTGCCCAAGATACATAG
The DNA here is from genome assembly GCA_033807755.1 of Ellobium chinense. Taxonomy (NCBI): domain Eukaryota; kingdom Metazoa; phylum Mollusca; class Gastropoda; order Ellobiida; family Ellobiidae; genus Ellobium; species Ellobium chinense. The sequence continues at coordinate 2,176,248 of JAWQUT010000035.1, forward strand.
TTTACAAAGACGAACATAATAGTAATGAAGTTGCAACTCTCATGGTATGCCACAGCCAGACCAGCAGTGTGCTAATGCAGTTGAGCAGAACAGTGAAGGTTGTGGGTTCCAGTCCTCCAAATTCCTTTGAGGCCAGGAGGAAAAAAAAAATGACAAGAACATGCAAGTCCAGTTCCCATGGACGTAAAGATGACAGAGGTTGCAGCTCTGAAGATTTTTCTCACTGGTGTGGTGGAGTGCTCGTATAATATTCCACATTAAACATTAATTATTGGTTAACCCATTGCTACCAGCCCAGGCATCGGTTTTTTTTACTGAACTGAAATTTAGAAAATTGTAAATATCAGGCAAAAGGTAACAGTTCAGTAAAAATCAACATAGATGTCACCCCCCCTCCCCCCAAACAAAATGTTTTTTGGGGGGGCAGGCTAGTAAATAAAGGGATAAAAGATTTTGTCAGTCAGTCAGACAAGGTTCCCTTCTCTTCAGGACAATACATATTATTTTGCTGCATGTAATTTATTTCTACATATTGTCTTCACAATATTGTTTCGGTGAAACACGAATCATCTTTCTTAAAATTTAACCACTGAATTGTCATGTTTTCTGTGCACATCATCCAAGCTATTTACCACTTTTTTTTGTCTTTGTCTATACAGGTTTGAGTAGACACTTTTAGGTGTTGTACATGCACATACCATTGCTGTTGAGGGCAGGGACATTTGCTTGTTTGCTCTGTATCATATTACTTACCGTTCATCACTTTGATCCTGTGAATGAGAAATATGAACAAGAATTTTTGGCCTGAATGTCTTCATAATAAAGCTGTCTATTAAAACCATCCTTTCTGTGTTAATGGAGATGTTTTCAAGTGTTCAGGGATGGGGTAGTTGTTTATTGCTTTTGTTTACATCTTGGCGTCATTGCAAAACGTGTATGTCTTCATTTGTTCAGTTCCTATCTTAAACAGCTTCCTTCGTGGTCCATCAATTGACTTTACTTGTCCTTTGTTGCTTTATTGTTTGTCTAATTCATCCCCACTGTCTCTCCTTTCTTTCATACTTTTCTTTTTCCAAATCCCATCTCTTTCATTGTTTTAACACTTTTGGAAGGTTTTCTTTTGTCTCACTCTGGCTTTTCTTTTCCTCTGTCTTGATTTGTGACTCAACCAATTCTTAGCCTGAGACACTGGCAACATGAAGTGACAGTAGAAGTTTGTATCATTTATGTAAATGAATCTCTGGCAATTTTGCGGGCTGCTGAAGATCTCAAACTCAGAGATCAAATACTTCAACGTATAGTGTCTTGAGAACTGGACTACAACGTCTGCCAAGTTCCACGCCAACACCACCCATTTGTGAGCTGCATTTGCATTAAGCTCACTTCAGAAATGAAAATTATGTTTTATTCCTTTATTTTTAACATTTAGAAATGGGTTGAAAAGTTGTATTTTTTTTCATGTCCTAATTATTGCAGATGGAAACCCTCCCCTCTTTTGTTAGGTGTGGGAAGCACATTTGGGAATCCTTGCAATTAAAGGAGAAAGAGCTGGTGTTTCACAGCTTCCTCCCTCTTACATCATAATATCCAAACAAAGAATAGGCTTGTCTAGATACAAACGTTCCCAAAAAATGATACATGTCCCCAGATTCATAACCTACGAACCACGTCCAAACGTTTATGTGGTCTGTAAATGTAAATACAGTACTGAATACTGTGACTCCAGTTCTGCACTACTAGACACACTTTAAACCAAGCGTCGAAGTCGAAGATGTTGAAGCAGTTCTGTTCTTATGGTAGATCTACTATTTTGCAGGTGAAGTCGAATGTCCTGTTCTCGTCAAGATTAACAGAGGACAACTCCAGTCATCGATGTATAGGTATAATTATTGTTGGTTATCTCCCTTCCATTACCCGATTGCGGGTCCTAAGTCCCAATCGGGTTTCTGAGAAAGAAGCTTTCTTGCTAACCGGGGTTCTGAGAATTAGTCTTACTTCCGCCAGTTATCAGTGGGAACCTAAACCAGTGGGCGCATTGATTTGAGAGGGATAAAAAAAAAAAATTGGTATCTGAGGAAGATTGCATTAATAGTACAGTCTACAACATTAAAATATCAACAGTAGTTAACGGATAGGGCATTTGAATGGTGTCTCATCTCGTCACAAAAAAATAAATAAATAAACACCCCACATGGCACATCCCACATCCCTAACCTTCCCCTTCCCCATTAAATCCCATCTGCCTCTTATTAAGGATTCAATCATCTATCATGACCCACCCCCTTTTTTCTCTGCTGCAAAAGCAACTTTCCCCGTCATTGGCCATCATAATTTAAAGTTGTGTAGAATGCACAGTTTTCAGAAGTTGACAGCAAAGATACAGTGGAAGCTCAATAATGAGTACTCTTTAATTTAAGGATGCCATTTTCGTGTATGGATTCATTCTAAACTATAATTTTATTCTCGATATTAAATTAGCCTATTAGGGTATCCCAGTAATAAATGTCTTTTCACAAGTCACTAAAAGCATATTTAAGTTCTACTGATCTGAATAAGCAATTACATTACAAGAAACAAAGACTGCAACTTGTACAATGCTTTGCACAATGATATTTTTATGTGACACCACTGGAATGGGCGATACAGCTGATGACAGTCCGCTGTCCGAGGGACGCCCCTTCATACCAAAAATGACGTCAATTCATACTCAAAATAACGTCAAAGAAGACCTTATAAACCTAGCCCAGTAACACATGTAATAATGTAGGTAATATGTAACACTTAATGTTCTATGAGTTGATGACCGTCGCTTTCTCGAGCAGATAAACAAATAACATAGCGGTATCAACTATACAGCGATCAGTCTATCAAAATGTTCTTCTCTCTCTCTCTCTCTCTCTCTCTCTCTCTCTCTCTCTCTCTCTCTCTCTCTCGCATATTGTTATTGTAATGTCAAAACGATTAGCTGGAGAAATTAGGAGGATCGGTCCAGATGTAAAATTGTGGAGAATTAAATTTGTACTATAAATGAAACCTCTACTTGACGTGGTTTAAACATTTTCAAAGCTTTATACATGTTTGAGAATTCGTGGATAAATCTTATAAATTCTTACGGTCTGCAGCCATGACTTAGAGTACTTAGAAAGGGAGAAAAAGGAGTGTGGGTAGTGTCTGAAGCATGCATTGCCACATGACAGTTTTGGTATTTTGCCTCACCACGAAGGGACGTTACTCTCAAAGTTCACTATCTCACTTCCGATTCCGAGAAAAACAGACTGAGGAGTTTCTTTTTCTATTTTGACTGTTTTAGCAACAATGTTGTTTTACGAAACCGCTCGGAAACGGCAACCAGACCCATTTTAATTCATGTTTATGATCGTTACCAAACCAACTGTGCTATTGATTATAACGGAGAAGATGAGACATTAGCAGTCAATTCCTCCAACGTTGACATTCGACTCTACCTGCAAAATCCTAGACGTCTAGACTACCATTGTACCATAAGAACAGAACTGCTTGAACACCATCTACTTCGACGCTTGATTGTCTAGTAGTGCAGAACTGGAGTCGCAGGATTCAGCCTTTACATTAAAGGTAATGTTACAGGCCACATAAACATTTGGATGTGGTCCATAGTTATAAATCTGGGGACGTGTTTACTTTTTGGGAACATTTGTATCAAGACAAGCCTACAGTATTCTTTGTTTGGATGTTATGATTTAAGAGGGAGGAAATTGTGAAACACCAGCTCTTTCTCCTTTGATTGCAAGGATTTCCAAATGTGCTTCAGACACCTAGTCTAACAAAAGAGGGGAGGGTTTCCAGTAATTGGCAAAATGAAAAAAACAACAACCTTTCCGCCTATTTTCAAATGTTAAAAATAAAGGAATAAACCAGATAATTTTCATTTCTGAAGTGAGATTAATGCACATGCAACTTACAAACTGGTGGTGTTGGCTTGGAACTTGGCAGACATTTTGAAATCTGGGTTAACTTGGGCCAGGAAATGGAAAACTACCCCAAGAATCTCAATAATAATATTTTAGGAATATGTGCGGTTCATTTCATCTTGCACTTGATGAATCTCGGCATTATTTTGTGCATATATATAAGGCTTTACTGTTTACTAGGTGATTTTTTGTGGCATTTACTTGGCAACTGTAGAAACACTGACACTGATATATATGTGCCCCCATGTAAAGGGATGTGTTTGTCTTGATCTAACAAAGATACGACCTTGGGAATGTCTGCATGGGAAAGTAGCAAATCCTTTCTTTCTTTCTTTCTTTCTTTCTTTCTTTCTTTCTTTCTTTCTGTCGTTTGTATTCCCCCCAAAGAATTGAGCCTCCATTTATTCATACCATCAGGACTTTGTACCTTTACGAGTAAAGGGTAGGATCTTGTTATAGGGATTACCACATATGGACATTCTTCCCAAAAGAAAAATGGTGAGGTTGTAAGTAGGATTGAACTGGTCCATCTGCATGGTCATCCACTCCATTTGCTCAACCTCTGAGCTAATGCTTACTAGTATAAATAAAACGGTTTTGATGATGCCTTTTATATCAAAGGAACTTCCTACTGATTAAGTACTGTGTGCTGTGATGGTACTGTTCTTAAGAAATTAGGATCCGCAACTCAGGTCTACTACTACTAATATAACCCAAATTTAAACCCGCACCTTTAGTCCTTATGTCTATCAAGACCAGTGCATCAAAAGATGAGTTGCTAATCCTAATGCTGGTTGAGACAGGAACATCGTTGCTTCCGCTTCCATGCTTTTGAGCAACTATTCTGACAAGAAAAATGGCATCCTCTCTCAAGTGCTTATTTCCAGTTTGACAACTTAAAAATAGTATTTCAGCATGAGTTAATGTGTCAACATTAATTTACTTGATTATCTTAGAAAAGGGTGTAAATTGTTGTGGTAAGTTTAAAAAAAAATAAGTGTTGTTGTTTAATATGTGTGGGTGCATGGGAAAATCCCTCACATCTTTCCAGATATGAAAATTGAATGAATGACTGACAGAATGTTAATTCCTATTCATTTCTTAACATTTTGCATTTTATTTGAGGTCAATATCTTTATTAGTTTCAAAATTATGGACAAATTTGTAAACTTGCGTCACATAGATTTTGAGAAAATTGAGACGAAAGTCTTTTTTAACCACACCTTTGAGCGTTAAAATTAAATTAAAATCTCATTAAAACACTAAAAAATAATATTTAAACCTCATTCTCATTATCATTAACAAAATTTATGTGAAATGAAAGATAAATGAATGAACTATCTGATTCCACAGAAATCTCAATTTGATTTAGGCAGTCGATATTAAACTTTTCAAGGCCCTAGCTCAAAATTACCCACTGCGAGATCCGACGGTATCCAAGCATGAGGCACATTCATTAGTCCTCCCTTTGGATCATTTAATCACAGTCTCTCTTTACTGATAGCTTGTCAACAGGTTCTTGGCATTGAAAGTAAGGATGCTGCACACATAAAGTTAACATAAGATAAGGATGCAGCAGAATGTAAATAAAGATAGGCTGAGTTTGATTTCATTTTACAGAAAAAGTCAGCTCACTCCTCAAGAAAGAATAAATTCTGGATGAAAATGGAACCAAATTAAATCATACTTCCTTTACAAGATGGTTCAGCTTTCAGAGTTAAAATTATTCCTTCATATTCTTAGTTTCCAGCATCACACTCATTATCCACAGTAATTGCAAAAAATTGATCAGACACAGGCATAAACAGGTCTGATTATGTGTCTATGATGTGGGTTTTATGTTAATGTTTAGAGTAAGAGTATGCTCAGAAGCAGCATGAAATAATGCCAAGTCGCCAACAACATTTTCAAGTTGGCCTACTTATAAAAAGCTTATTCCTCTGCCTTTCTCTTTTTTAATTGTGTGATGAAATTTTACTTATCAGCAACAGAATTAGGTCAGAAAGTGGTAACACCAAGTAAATGATCCAGCCAACTGTAATGAAATGTAATGAAAGATAAAAAACTGTAATGAAAGTGGAAGGGGGGCCAGAAGATGATGTCAGGCAGCCCACAACAGGAAAGGGCAGAAAAAAGAAGAGAGCTAAAAGGTCTAAGCATACAGGAGGAGATAATATTTAAAGTATCTAAGAATATTGTGTGTATGTCAGGCAAAAAGTCTGTTGTGAGTATAATGTTACTTAGGCACCACACGTTCATGAGAGGCCTGGGAATAAAAGGTATGATAGGATCACTGTCAGCCGGGTGCATTCAGTTTTGTGGATTGAATGAATGAAGATCACATCGGTTGCCTGACTAATCAAGAATATTTTTAATCTTCAAAATAATTAAAGCTGAATTGAGTGATTTATAAAGTTTTCTGTTTATGAGGCTTTATAGCTGCATCATGCCCTTTTTTTTCGAAATCTTCTAACTGACAGTATGTGTGTTTTGTCATTTTGGGGAGTAACATGGCCTAATGGTTACGGCATTGGACTCAAAATCAAAACATCATGGGTGTAAGTGCCTTGGGAAAGAATTTCATTTATATTTTCCTCAGTTCACTCATCAATGAATGATACCTGGCTATAGTAGTGGAAATAGTACAGAATGCCAGTGATGAGTGTCTTTAAATGGCAGCAGTACTGTATGCTCCCCAGGGAGTTAAGAAAATCCCAGAGTGATCAGGCTTGCTGGAATAAAAATAGTGTAAAGCCACATTAGCCTGGTTACGAAAGTTGTAAACCATGTTATTATTATGATTATTTCTAGTTTTGAAAAATTTAATCTGCCTTTTGTTTAATTCAGAGTTCAGCATGGCAGAAGGATTTGACAAAATCAAAGCAGCAACTGACCTCAAGCAACTTTTGAAAGTGGAAGGGGGGCCAGAAGATGGTGTCAGGCAGCCCACACCAGGAGAGGGCAGAAAAAAGAAGAGAGCTAAAAGGTCTAAGCATACAGGGGGAGATAATGCATCAGGCCCTGGGACTCCAAACACTATATCTGGCTCACACACCAACAGTAATGGAAATGCTCTTCTAGCCTCAACTCCTGCAGCTGTCTCCAGTCATCCGGCTCCCACTGAATCAAAGCAACAAACCCAGAGGGCTGAAACAGTGGCAAAAAATGGTCAACCAGCATCCAGAAAGAAAGAGAAAGACAAAGGATTGGCATCTGAAAAATCTAGTCAAAGCAAGTCTGCCTCTAGCCAAAAGAAAAATTCTGAGACCCCGAGGTCAATCTTGCCCAGAGATGCGGATGCAGGAAGTGCAAAAAAGACATCAGGAGAACCTGTGAAGTCGCTAGGTGACTCACTTGGTGTTACAAAGAAGATGGATGATTCTGGCTATACTTCTAAATCATCAACAACTCCCAGGAAAGCTGATGGACTTTCTAAGACTAATGCTGAAGGAGCTGCAAATGTTACAAAAGGTGGCAGCGTTGGAAGTTCCACTCCCAGGGATACGAGAGTTGCTGAGAAAGGCAGCACACCAAAGAGGGACCCAGGCCCTGGAAGCAGTCGGGGTGATAACACTGCTGATAGTAAAGTTAGCAATGCCAACAATAGTAAACCACGGCAGGCAAAACTTGGAGGTAGGTTGGTCAAGTTAAAAGCTCTTTTTAAAACTGGAATCAGATTGTACTTTAATTGAAGTGGAGCAGAATTGAAGCTGGCCATGAGAATGTCTTTGACCATAAGGAGATACTGGTGTTTAGGCCATTTCTCCTCATAAACACCTTATTAACCCTAGGCCATATGAGTTAATAATAGGATTAGTAATGGATTACACTTGTATAGTGCTTTATTTTTAAAATTTTTACACATATTTACATTCTGTCATGCATATGTATTCAGTTGAAAAGATTTTAAGAATTATTCAAAATGCAGAGGCACATTCTCACCCCCCCCCCCC
>JAWQUT010000035.1:2184155-2238383 GCA_033807755.1 Ellobium chinense
CACACACACACACACACACACACACACACACACAGAGAGAGAGGGAGAGAGATGTGTGCACACACCTGTGCTCATGTGCATGTCAGAAGTCTCAGGTCACATGGGAGCATTACATAAGTTTTCAGTTTTAATAATTTATCTTGCATGAAATAAAGTGTTTCAACTGATGGTGCCAGTCAATTTATGTCATATATGGGAACTAAAATCATTGTCAAGGGTCAAGTGCTGAATTTGAAGGTTAATAACATGCAAAATGTGTATAGCTCAAACTGAAAGTAGGTCTTTGTAACCCACAATGGCCTACATTTATGTTGCTTATGTCACTAGACTAGGACTGATCTATCAAGCTGTTATGGTGATAGGGGCTATTCAATATCAGTGTTTTTTTCATTGTTGCAGAAATCGAAAGTGAAATCATTTCTGTACACAAGATTATTGATTTTGTGAATGAATGGTAACCAAATCTGAGTTTCTGTGAAGCAGACTAGATGACTTTTATTACAAAATATTATTCTTCAGTTACAATCTGTTCATAATATTTTGAAAATGAAAGCAGACTGTGTACTCCATTTTAGAATCAAGTGGTTTCTACCATAAAGTACTCACTCTTTAGGTTAAAAATTATATTAAATATGTTTCACTGTTAACAGAGTTATATTATTCTGAGATATGTGTGTGACTGAATCTGAATCATTTCCTTCTGTTTAACTGAAAAAAAATTGGTTGTGTTAAGACTAGTGTTGGCATGTGAAAGCTACACATTTGCAGCACTAAGGGTTGATATTTTTGTTTTTGTCAGACATCTCAGCTAGTTTTTACACCTGACTTGCAACAGAATTCACAGTACGAGAAGACTAAAAATATCTTCTTTTATGATGACGGAAACAAAAACATTGACTGGGAGTGGTCAGGCAGGTAGAGACACTTGATTGGTTTGTTACAATGGTGTCGGGTATAATGTGTGAAAACTGATTCAGTGTGTCTAACATGCGAAATTTGAGCGGATATATGAACATTCTGAATAAATCATGCTCTAGTGTAGTTCTCAGATATGCCACTCTGAAGAGAATTCTTGAACATCAGAGAATGTTGTCTATCAGTAATAGCAAAGTTAACATATCAGTCCAGGAGACTGTATGAGAAAGTGTGGTTTTCACCAATCATCTTGCTGCAGGCCAGTCAGAGTTTCTATTTTATCCATTACATATATGATCAGTATACAAATTTAACTCTGATAATAACTTTTACTGGATGTAAATTGCTACCAAAATGGGTATTTTTCAATGGAATTATATGATGTAAATGAAAATGCAGAAAACAAATGGCATCTTTGGTTCAGCTAAATGATTAATAAAATAATACTTCTGATGAATGAAATTTGAATGAAATATGGATCTCTTCACTGTCACAGAGGAAGACATGAGTCCCGAGTTCTTGTTGCTGTTGGAGGAAAACAGAATGCATGTGCTGAAGAAGGTAGGCCGCATTGCATCATCGACACCTTTTATTTTTATATGCCTTTTACTGTAAGTGAAACATTTGCTTTCTGAGAAAAAAAATGGGTTTACCATCACAAAATTATCTTCACTGCTGTTGCAACTGTTTGTGATTCTAATGATTGTAGTTGTTGTATACAGTGGAATGGGTTTACCATCGCAGAATTATCTTCACTGCTGTTGCAACTGGTTGTGATTCTAATGATTGTTGTTGTATACAGTGGAACCTCATACTCATTCAGTAAGTATATCTTATTATTATGAATGTCAAATGCCTGAAATAATTCTGTCATTTCAATTATTAAGTGTACCTCAATTTAAGTATGCTTAATATTTTTAGGTACTTTTTCCTGCTTAATAAGAATCAGTTTGCATAATGATCAACTAAGAGAATACAGTGTCACAAACTGGTTGATCCTTAAGATTTATATGCAGATTAATTGATATGGCATGATATATTTATAAGTTCTCTGTTGTTGCTATGGCAGAAAAATCACCGTTTTCCAAAGGCAAAGTTCTTTTGCCGACTTTGCGACTACCATCTAGACCACAAGGATGACTGTGACAAGCACATCAAAGACAATAGACACTGTCGCAGGAAGGAGGTGAGGAAAATTTAGCCATAAATTTATTCCAGTCACCTCTGTGAGAAAGGCAGATTCAAGACCCATTTGAGCAGTACATGTCAGTGGCAGAGGTTTTCACTTGTAAAGTAATTTTTAACTTTAAAAAAATGATATCCATGGTTACGACACTTACACCAAGACATTGAAAACTGTCACTGGACAGACCTCATTTGAAATTTTTTCTGAAGCTGACATAGTATTGAAACCATACAGGTGAAAGAAACAAAACAAAAGTATTTTATTATTTGACTGCTTATAAGTAATCATATTCTGTCCCAATTCTAGACTGAAGTACCATGCTCTCTCCACATACCCATCTCCAGTTAGGGAGCCACTATGATAATGTTTCACCACATGGAAACATTCCAAAAATCATGAAGAGGGGTTGAGCTAGGTTAGTACACTGCAAACCATTTATAACAGCCATTGTTATGATGGGAACCCAACTTTAATGATAAAGGAACTGGTTACTCACCAATAAGTACAATTAAACTCTATGTCACCTGCCATTATGGTACCATAATTCAGCAGGGTCTTTTCTCTGACCCCATTATCAGCTATGTCATTTTTTTAAGAGTATGGTTGATCTGGTTCATTGATAGTGCTGTTTTACCATGCTCAGGCTGAAGGGTGATTGTGTTATCAGAGTGTTACGATATCTCAAATTTCAAAGCTTTTATCTTTCTTTTTTTGGCTATGTTATAGATTAGTGATGTGGATGCCATTCTGAAGTCCATGCCACAGCCAACTGAGCACCAGGTGGCCGCTCTCACTGCTGCTGTAGAGAAGATTTACGAGGAGAAGGGCATAGATGAGTGGGAACAGAGAGCACGTTCAGATATTGTCTCTCGCCTGGAGAGAACTTTGTGTGAGAAGATCCCAGGTAAGCTGGGAGGTGGGAGAGAATAACTTGTGCAAATGAAAGTCAGACATGTAATGAAACACTGAAGGAAAGTGCCTATCACTGGAAAAAAAATTGAATGGAAATTCTATGAATATATTTGTGAAAATTGAAAATTTTTGAAAAAAAGTTGCTTTTTTTATGAAGGAGTTTATGCCTCTGTGCTGCACTGAGAGCATTAAGACAGCTTTGGTATGTGAAGAACTCTCCAAATAAGAGTCGTTAATTAAATCCAGTAAACTAACCACATTAAGATCTGGCACTCCCCAGTCACAGAACTAATCAATACACCCTCACATTTATTTATAAGTCCTTTTAAGTGCAGTTTGTTCTGTTGAAAACTCTAGCAGCCTTTATTCCCTGGGCTACTGTCAAGATGAGTCCATGGCAGATTCTGTTCCATCATTTCTAAAACAAAATCCATCAATGGATATGGTATACAAGGAGAAATGTGCCTCTGCAGTTAATAGGGTTTTATAGTTAATGGTGCAGCCCTAGACATGTGGAAGTGAAATTTTGGCTTTTTAACAACCTTTGCCTTTTTTCTTTCTGCTAGATGTCATTCTATTTATGTATGGGTCATCCCTGACGGGCTTTGGCCTAAAAAGTGCAGATATCAATGTGGACCTGACCTCTAGTGAGAAGGACAAAAAGTTGACGTTTCTTCTTAAAGAAGTGTACATGAGTCTGAAGGACAGAACAGGTAAGTACACACAGTAGACAGGGGGATCGTTTTGATGGTCTAAGTGTGTCATGACTTCAAAAGTAAACAATTGTTTTGTTTGTTTGTCAGGTAAAATATTTTCATTTCCTTTAATGGAAATAATTGCACCTGAAATGTGACCAGTTATAACTTCCAGGCTCTCTTATAAAGTTTAATGATATATATTTCAATAACGGTGCATCCCAACCACAGTTTTAAGACTCTGTTTATGAATTTTAGGATGAATATACTTATTAGACAAACTCGCCTTATGCACTTCTTTTTTGAAACAGATGAATGTCCGTGAAGCTCTATTCACTCATTTGTGCCTTTCATACAACTTTAAGCTATCTGGACACATTCAGTACTTTTCACATAGTATTACATCAGTGCATAACATTTTGCCCTACACATAATTGGTCATGACATATGAGGCTTGAGAATTCCTTGTGCATTTCTTCAGTGTTTGTAAGGTATTAACATATCTTTTGTTAGTGCTTACCTCCAGTCATATGTGTGGGAACAACATTTCCCTTTGTCATAGATTTGGGTTTGAGATTCATCAAATTGAAGGGGAAACGTATATTTTTCTCAATTCCATCCAGTTTCTGATTGTGAAATTTAAGGGGCAAATTGCACCATCTGGAGAATATACTCGTCTGTCTCTTATTGTCTTTTTTTATCATGACTTAGAGCAGGTGTCTTGTATGATGACTGGCAGAACTTCAGATGAAGCTTCTGTTCTTTTATGATTTATTTCCTAACCTCAGTCTGTGGGCTCAGTGTCATTGGGATTAGGAGAATCCCTCTTATGCCCATGAGATTTTTGTTTGTGTTAACTTATATTCATTCCCATCATTATATTAATTCCCATCATTAGGGAGAATACCTCTATGTCCATGAGATTTTCATTTGTGCTAACTTATAAATATGCATTCCCATCATCAGACACTGGATTCAGCAATGTCAGATCTGACTTCTCAGCCAAAGTTCCCGCCCTCCTTTTGACAGATGAGGTCACTGGATTGACTGTCAGTGTGACTATTCACTGCTACAGTGCCCACTGCTCCTCAGAATTGTTGGCCATCTATTCAGACTTTGATGTTAGGGTCAGGAAGTTGGCTGTGGCCTTCCGTTACTGGGCACATGTGAGCAGATCAATTTATCATCCCAGTACTTTTTAGCCTAAAATATGCCAGTGGGGAGTTATGAATTCAAATACTTTATTTTATTTTTAAACATCATAGCTAGCATATATTAGACTTGCAACATTGTTAGGTTAAAGTAACATGTTGTTATTCTGATACAGCTGTTAAAGTAAACTTGCACTGCCTCTGTCAGAATGGAACAGGCATTTGCATCTTTGCACACTAGACATGCTATAAGATGAAGAATCTCTTTATAGGTCCATCTTTATAGGTCCATCTTTATGCAGTCACATTACATATTTACGGACCTGGAAAACCTGAGAAACATCTGGGAAAATTGCCACTGTCATGTTCACCCACCCTATCCATCTCCTGTCTGCCCCCTAGCAATCTACCAGCTGAAGAAGATGTGCTGAAGAAAAAGATCTATCTTTTGTCAGAAAAGACTGTCAAGATGAAATGATTGTACCCCCTGGCAGTGATCATTCTGTAAAAATTCAGTTGACTACAGCGCTGCTAATGACTGTTATACTGATGTCTTGCAACCTGATTTCAGGTGTGTGGGTTGGACCGACACTCTGATGGTTTCATCCCACCACAAGCACTGAACCTGATGGTCATCTACTTCCTTCAACACATCACACCTCAGGTGGTTCCCATTATCCAGCCACCTAAGGTAAGGAAAGCATGATGTGGAGAGTGTGGCCTTGTTTCACACAGAGATCCTGAATGGCCAGTGTTAAAGAATCTAAAGAACATGTACTGTATGCAGTGCTCACTTCTCATAGAGGGCCCTGAGCGCTTAACAAAAGCGGTACATTATTTTCGCACTTGCACACGCTCATAGGCCTAAATATACATCTAACACAAACCTTCCATACCTATACACCTTTCAGCATAATCAAGCTTACTCGAAAAAAACAAATAGAAGAAGGATTTCAGAAACAATTACAATATGAGAAAATAGCTAATATAAATTTGTCATTGGGCATGCTGAGGTCTGCAGGTGAAAATTTTCAGAAAACAAAAATAAAAATCATGCTTTTATCAACCCTGAAGGGAAATTGGTTTACAGTGTCATACAATGTTACACATTGGTGCACTTCGGATGTGTTTCAATAGATTGTTCCAAATGAAAGGACCAACTTATGTAAAACTTCATTCTCCAACTTTTTAGAGCTTTATATTTAGTACTAAGTTGAAATAGAACTTTCTGACTGCAGTGTATAAACAAAATTATAGACTGGACTTGTGCAACTTGCTTATTAGTGTAGTATACTGACAACATGACTGCAAAGTAAGGTCTTCTTTTCAATGAGGATAAAGCAGAGACAGTACCAAGTTACCCCTCTTATACCTTGTTCACTAAATAGATTTCTGCCTACACTTCATCACACTATTGTAACCATAGATTCACTCAAGCAAGTCTCTCCAGCCACCGAGCTAGAATAAAATTAAACAAGCCCTACAAATTTATTCCAGCTATACTAGTCCCTACCTCCCTCCCCCCAACTCCCCACAAAGAAAAGGTGTTGTCGCACACTCTCACTCTCACTCTCACTCAGTTCAAAGCAACAGTATGGTCAATTAAATACAAGAAAAGTGCAATTCTTTCTATTGATGATTTATATATAACAAACTCCAAACTAACAGCACTCAGATATCATGCTGTCATGTGACCTGGAGTGTTTGTATTGCAAAAGTATATCTTTCCTGGTGAAGTCCGTATCATGAATTCTTAATAACAACTGGGCATTTAAAGGAATTGAAAAGAAACAAATTCCAAAAATCTTTTGAATTTTCCATAGACTTGCAGCTGTGGCTCAGAACATGACTGGATTCTTTACTTGTGTCTTTTTTTTTCATCATTTTACAGGTATCAGGAGAGGAAGTGGGAGATTATCGTAAAGATGCGCCCGCTTTTGACAAGATGAGGTCGAAAGTGAGTATCACTTTAAGGAATTCATAACATTTGCACTATGTTCAGGTACAGGGAAAGAAATAACTAATGTAAAGGTCTGTCTGAGGCATTAAAGTCTTGCAGAGATGCCAGCTAGTACAAGAAGGGATGACCACTTTATGTTCAGTTTTAGCATCAGTGCAATAGATAGGCTTCACTATCCAAAGCATTAATTTCACACATTCTTAATGAGATAATGCATCACTCAATGTTATGCACATACAACAGTCAGCTCCACTGAAGTCAACTTCATGAGCATGGAAAAGTCTAATTGAAAAGGATATGTGATTATCAAGTTACTTTTTGTACAGAGAATATAATATTCTATTACTTGAAATAGTTCTGATCAGGTGGAAACTGTGATTATGCAGCTTGAGATTAAGTATTTGTATGTGAATAAATGGATGGTTGACTAATCTGTTTTCTAAACAGGTAATGAAATGTGGCGAACAGAGCACAAAAGACAACATGAGTGTAGGAGAGCTTTGGTTGAAACTGCTGAAATTCTACAGTCTGGAGTTTGATACACCCAATATTGTGGTCTCAATTCGAAGCAGTCAGGATATGCCACGCACTCAGAAACCTTGGAATAGCAAGAAATTAGCAGTTGAAGGTACGTTGTGAAAGAATAACATTATCTGGCTGTTTTGTTGACAGTGAGTAGGATTCTTGCCTGTCACTGGAGAGGATGGGAATCTTTACAGTGTGCAACATTGCAGAGGATCTGCAAAGGAAGAATCAACATCAAAGCCAATATATGAGACTTTAATATCATCAGTGCTGATATATAAAATAATATAGTTCTCTTTAAGTAATGTAAAATATTCTTTTATGTAGCAACATGAATATGTGTGTGAGAAAGAAATGTGTTGGATCATGACTCTGAGATGATATTATTACTTAAAGTGTCAAATCTATGTGGGGCATACTCTTGGTTCATAAATTTAATCCCTTATATTTTTATTTTCACAGATCCATATATGCTGAAGAAGAACATTACACGGATGGTGAACAACTCTCGTATATACGAGTACTGGCAGGATTCCATCCGCAAAGCTCTTCACTACTTTGGGTTGCCACGAAGCGCTGAAGGGAAAGCTCATATCTCAGATGAGATGCTCAAGAAGTACATGGTCATGAATGAAAAGCCAGACACGTATAAGCTTAAGGAGGAGGCTAAGAAGACAAAAGATAAGCCAGAGGATAAGAGCAGTGCAGGCAGTGGGATAGGCAAAGAAAATGTTGCCGAAAAGAAACAGTCAAATAGCAGCAACACAGATGATAAAATAAGAGAAAAGTCAGTACCTGAGAAAGAAGATGATGGAGACGTTGTGATTCCCCCCAACCCTCTTTTGGCAGGTCAGGCAGGAACATCAGGGAAGGCAAAGGGACATGCCAGTGCAGGATCACAATCTCGTGATAAAGGTCCCTCCCACTTAAAGGGTATCAAGGGTAAACAAGGATCAAATGGTGAGCCCAGTAGAAGTCTAAAACAGCTCGCTATGGATGGCAGTGCTACGACCCAGAATCAGGCAGCTGCCTTAAGCAGCTCTGATGGCTTGGGCAGAGCAGAATCATCTTCATCATCAGTTCTTCAGGATTCCACTATTGTGGCTGGCTCCACCTCAGTTGTCCCACATGCAACATCTCCTGATTCACCATGTCTTTCAATTTCATCAATATCTGTTCACCTGCAGGACTTGCAGATCAGTGAGAGTACATCCCACCATGCAGATAACATTGACTCATCACAAACTCCAGCAGACTTGATGTCCAACTTTGCCCAAAAGTATGCTCACTCAATCGTCACCAAAGCCATGGATCAGGCAAAGCTAGTCGATCCAAGTATTAGTAAAACCCCTGGTGCTAACTCACTCAGCCTTGTTACTAGCCCTGGGCCAAAAAGTGGTTTGGATATTAAAAACCCACCCTCGTCACAGTCTGTCACATCTCGGGAGGTGTCTGACCCAAATGTAAATCCATTTGACAAGGCAGGCTCCATATCTTCTTTGTGTGACTCAATATCTGTAAATAAGACCGGAGACACAAAGGATTCCATTTCTGCTGAGGGTCAGGAGAAAAAGTCTAGTGTAAATTCAGGTGTTCTTGTCCACTCAGACTCTAATTCCACTAGACTTGTAAGCAGTCAGTCTAGCCAAGATTCTTCAGCATCAGAAGAAACTGCAGCATATAAACAAGAGGGTGTCTTGAGAGATCACAGCTCAGCTGCAAAAGAAGACCCTGCCTCACTCTCTACAGAGGCTGCTGGGCTGAAAGAGGAGGCAGAGTCCAAGCTGGATAAGTCCACAGACGTCATAGAGAGTATTGTCTCAGGCAGTGCTGCACCTGGTCAGGGTTACCAGGTGGTTGCCGAAGAGGGACCAGAAGCTTTTCTCTCAGAAGTGGCCCAGAAGGATTGTCAGTATGATTTTGCTGAAAACTTTCTAACAGATGGAAAGGTGAGATATCAGTGGACTGGGCTGATTTCAAGGATAGTATACTAGATATTTTGAAACTTTTCTTTTTTGAATATATAGGGCTCTGAAATTAGTTGCTATATTGACTGATTTTTAGACAATTTATGCTCACATAGGAATGACAAAACAGGAAATATGATATAAGTCTCCTTTTTGTTTTTACAAGATCCTGAAATTATTTGTTATATCGACAAATATTTAGACAATATTTGCTCACTGAAGAGTGGCACCTCAGGAAATATGATATGATGGATTCTTCAAACTGTAAAAGGGCAGCTTGGTTTTTTTATGTTTTTGACTTATTGAGGTCAGAAGGAAGAAATAAATGAAGATTATCTTGTACACATATAAGCACATCCAGATACATATACATTGTGCAAGCTTGTAAGAAGTATACATGAATTCTTTTGCATGCACTTTAGGTCATTTTCTAAGAATGAAAATTTACCAGATGCACTATGAAATGTTAAAAATATGTATACATGTTTTTGAAGGGTCCAACCCTTGTCTGCACATATTGTGAGAAAGAGGGCCATCTGAAAAATGCTTGCCCGGAGGATGAGCTGCCAGAGGTCCTTCCCCTTCCTAAAGCCACTCCCTTCCACCTTCAAGTCCTGTCAGATACCCTGGGCAAAGTGCCATGTAAGCACTGATCTTCACCTCTCTTCTGTGACTTTATAGGGGTGTAGGCAAAAAATATGTGAAAATGTTGTAATGAATATAGATGCCATTCCTCAGCAAAAATATCATCTACACGAAGTCAAAGATATTTCAGAAAATTTTGTGAAAAGTGACTGGCATTCCTTGATTATTGAATTTTGCGTTTTGAAATCTGTCAGATTAAGAGGAGATAAAACCTTGCTAAATTTATAGCTATTTTCTTTGAAATCTTCTCCACAATAGCCAGAGTAGCTAATAAAACAGATTGTAAGAAAACTTTTTTTTTTTTTTCTCTGAGTGGAAAACAGCAAAATGTATAGATTTGAGAGTAAAATTTAAATTTCTGTCATCAGGGATAACTCATCTGTCAAGACTTGGCACACAATTTCATTGTGTTGTCAAGAAAGCATTGTATGCCACATTTATATTTGGTGACAACATGAGCTGTAGGTGAATTATTTACTTTCAGGAATGGCAGAAATGCCAGCGTTTTTGGAAATCAAAAACCGTCAGGTCTCAAACAAGGCATTTTCACAAGAAACAAGTCTGAATATAGACTAGAAAAAAAATGATAAGGCAGCTTCTATATTGAACAGTTATCAGTATGTGAATCCTAGCGTCGAAAATTTTGCCTTTGCTGCTGTCACTCTGTACATTGTCCAGGCTGAATATTTTGAAGAAATCTAGGAAGGGCATTTACCTAATGATGATATTGTGAGTGATGAATATTTTGAGATGTAGCAGTTATCATGGCTTTTCCCTGATACATGCTCGTTAGCACAGAAGTAGCTTTCTGAGTGCAAAGTTTCAAACTGACTGAACTATTTTTGAGACATCATTGGCAGGAGAGTCATAACATTAATAAAAGTGTCTGAGTTGGCGTGATTTATCTCCCTTTAAGTGGAAAGTGCATACAAATAGAGTCAGTACGGACTTCTGGTATAGTCTAGTTCATCCCTTGTGCCTTCAATTATTTGTTTGTCATCAGCTATGCTGAATTTCTAACTATTAAATTTATTTAAATCAAATCAAAACACAGCATTCTAAAAATTGTGATTAAGATTTGAGACCATTTATTAAAAATCAGAGTCTCCTGTTTTCATTCCAATTCTTTTTTTTTCTCTGCTTTCAGCTGAAGTAGGCCTTAGTGATGAGAGTCTGAGAGATCGGGAGCAGTTCTTGATGGCTCTGGAGGAGTATATACAAAAACAGTTCAATGGTAAGTGATCAGGAGAAAGCTGGTGAAATCTCTTCTATGTGCTGTGGAGCTCTGAGACAGGATTTGTAAGTAGATTTTAAGTGGTGGCAATATTTTTATTCTGTTACCTGTAGCAGCGTATCAAAAACATGGACAGACCCAAATAATTGTCAGGGACACTTGAATGGAACTGAATGCATCTGGAAATATGACAAGACTGTAAAAATTGTTATTTAGCTGTTTCTCTGGAGGAAATGTGAAAGAATTGTCAAAAAGTGTTTGTAATAGTATTTTAACTGTAAAGTTCGCTCTTCAGTTTGCAAGTTTTGCTCACAAAATGCTCAGTAATTTTGTTGATTTATAACAAAGTCTGGCTATTATCAATTTAATTTGCAGATGCCAGGCTGGCATTGTTTGGTTCATCCTGCAATGGCTTTGGCTTTGACAAAAGTGACATGGATATTTGTCTGACCTTTACTCAAAGAAAGGTGAGTTCCATTAACAACATCACTCATCCATTCCCACTTGCAAAAAAATATATTGACATTAGTTTGTCTCACAGAGAGGAGGTGATGATAACAGAACTCATTGGATTTCCTTTGTGAAAGCCTTTACTATTTGTTTGTTTCTCTACCACTAGATGATCTAGGTCTTTTCTGCCATTCTATAGAAAAAGACCATAAGTACCAGATAAGGTCAGCTTCACCTTATGGCACATTTGTGTTGAGCGTTGTATTCTCCATCTTTCCATTTGGGGTAATGTCCTATAGCTTTTTAATTTCTGAAAGATCCATCGTATGATTGATAAAGTGTGTGCGACACAAAAGTTTTGTGTCTTCTGTGAAATTGATTTTTACACATATGGTCATTTTCCTTTATACGGCAGCTTTAGCTGAGAGATTCTGCCACATAAAAATCATAAATGGAATGATGGTACCAGGGTCAGCTGGAAGGATTTAAGCTTTCTGTGACTTGGTCCAGGGCAGTTAGATATGACATGATGTGCACTCACATAGCATAATGACATTAGTATGTCAGACTGTTAGAACAAGTCTATAGACTAATAAATAATATATTGAAGAACTTTAGATAGTGACATTTTATTCCCATTACTTTGTATATTGTGGTAAATGTAGTGCCCTCATCAGATTAGTGTCACTTTGCTTTAAATTTACATTGTGTTTGGCTTCGGGAAAGACCCTGGCCACTAAGCCACTTTTTTTGAGTGGCGGCGTGGTCGTGTATAGACGTCTACCTGATTCCAAACTGACGGCGAGGCAATGGGTGCCGACGCAGAGGTCGCGGGTTCGATTCCCACCACATGACTTTCTTTCCTTCTTTCATTTTTTCTTTGCCTTTGTCTTCTTGAGCACTTCCCCCTTTTTCCTATTTGACTCCCTTTACGTAGTGCTCCGATTCAACCTTGAATTACAACCACTTTCGAATGCTCATATGTTCTTGGGACATGAGCTAAATAAAATGCGCTGAGTCCTGAGTCAGATAAATTTTTTAAAAATGGTGCAGGTAATGACATGGATATTAAATATTTTGATAGATCAATGACAAGACGTGGGTGATAGAGACCTTGGCCCGCAGACTGAAGCAGCATCCAGACCTCACTAACGTTCAGGCCATTCCAACAGCCAAAGTCCCCATAGTCAAGTTCACAGTCAAGAAAACAAACCTTGAAGGGGATATAAGCCTCTACAACACTCTGGTAAGTCATTGCTTTTAAGTTAATCCATCAAACTTTTAAGGAGTAACGTGCTTCATATTTACCCTCATCACATAATCAGGAAATACCACTACAAAGCAGTGTATTGTATTGCCTTCATTCTGAGATTCCTGAATATTAGTTCTAAGGTAAACTAAAATCAGTGAATGACCTGTTGACATTGTTGGGGCAATGATATAAAAAATGCTTTTAAGTTAATCCATCAAACCTTTAAGGAGTAGTGTGCTTCATATTTACCCTCATCACAAAATCAGGAAATACCACTACAAAGCAGTGTATTGTGTTGCCTTCATTCTGAGATTCTTGAATATTAGTTCAAAGGTAAATTAAAAATCAGTGAATGATCTGTTGACATTGTTGGGGCAATGATACAAAAAAAAATGCCTTTCCTCAAGAGCTGTGGGACAAGGGGAAATGAGGCTTGGGAGCCATGAGTTGGGATGGGGGGAGGGGGGCAGTTACAAGGTAGCATCTTTATTCCTGTATGACTTATGGATTGTTTTGCTGTTACATCTCAATTTAAACATGACCTGACCTTTGATGGTAGTATTGTTAGCAAGTCATATGCATTCTTTCCTTATCTGTTTGAAGTTCAGTTTATGCTCACATTTTCCATTATATACCATTGTTCAGGCCCAACAGAACACCAGGCTCTTGTACTGTTACAGCAAGATCGACCCCAGAGTACGCATTCTCGGATATACCATCAAGACTTTTGCCAAGGTACAAATGTAATAGATATCCCAGGTTATATTTGTCAGTGTGCAAAGAGACAAGAAAGTCAGCCTTTGGGTTTTTTTTTTAATTGGAGGAGAGGGGTGGGGGCTGTTACTGTTAGGGCCATATGTAAGCATAGACATGTGATTACATCAGGTGTATATTTATATATATTATCATATATAAAAGTGAGGAAAATTAGAGGATTCACATTTTCATTCATTCATTTCACCCAGACTACCACAGCAAACAGATCTATTTGTTCTGAGCCTAGCAATATTCCAATTAAATGGCAGTGTCCTAGGTCCTGGCTGAATGGGAGTAAAATCTGAAGTACGCTCGAAAACATTTATTAAGAAAATACATAATATGAAACCAGCAGTATTATGAAAAGTTTTGCAAATCCTTGGATTTTGTCATACACTTTATTATGCTTGTAACAAAATGTGATCAGCAGCAGTCCAAGAAACATTTCTTAAAACATGTTTTATTACAAAGCATTTCTAAATCTCCTACCCCTGCATTTTTGTATTAAACCATAGTGTCTCTCTCAAAAATACATCATCCCACACACGTGAGCCCTGACCCCTGACTTACTAAAGTCAGGACCAGAGAAAGACTTGTTATTCATTATTAATAAATCAGTCTCAGTGTTATCTTTTGCGACACCCCATAATGGTTACCTTACTATGAATTACATGTAGTATGAGGTGGGTAACCTTCACTTTTCTTTTTCATGAATAACTCAACACATGCTTAATAGGAAATGATTCAATGGGTCCCATAAATTTTGTATTATGCATGATTGAATTTATTTCTGTGATCTGAAGCTGAGTGATTGTGTGCCTGTTTGCCCAGGTCTGTGATATTGGAGACGCATCACGAGGCAGTCTATCATCTTATGCCTATATCTTGATGATGCTGTATTACCTTCAGCAAGTGAAGCCAGCAGTCATCCCAGTCTTGCAGGAGGTAAAATTTCTTTGAACCTCTCTCTGAAAATCTCGTTGCCAGTGCATCACGAAGCCAGCTGTGTCTGCATACTCACAAGGAGTTAGAGTCACAATATGCATGCAAGGGGATTATGATTTTCAAAGAATATCACCCCAGCATACAAGTTTTTTATGTCCAATGGATTTAATTCTGGGACACTCCCATAGTGTGCTTGGGTTAATGATCAGAATGAGTTCAAGAAGAGAAAGCAACTGAAAATGTCTAGGGATCCTCCCACTTCCCTACCTTCATGTCTAACCCCAATCTTGCCCCAAACCTGTACCCAAGCACACTTTGGAAGAATCCCTGGATAATACCAAACAAACATAGGACACTTGTAAATAGGGAGAACAATAATTCACCTAAACACTCTGTCTTTAGATTTATCTGTTGATAAAGCAAATGGCTTTTGTCTGTTTCATGCCTTATTATTCATTTCTTTCCTGAGCTTTCAGTATATACTCAAAACAATAAAACAATTATCTTAAAAAAAAATCTTTAATTTTTATGTGCAGCCTTCATAAGGGAGTGTCAAAAGGAAGGGTCATTGCAAGTTTTCCTTCTATTTAAGCAGTACTAAGGCTAGGCCACACCTAGTAGAGGCAATTTTTAAAATTTTCATATAACTAAGAGAGAAGTGTTTCTTACATTTCAGCTTTATGATGGCAAGGAAAAGCCACAGATCATCATAGAAGGCAATGACGCATGGTTTATGAAGGATCTTTCAAAGCTGGTGAGTTGAGGCATGTTGTGTTTTCTTGCCAAAATCATGTTTATTTTGGCTTTTATTGTATATTTCTCTGCTGATCTCCTTAAAAAATATATTTGCAAATCTGTGAATGCCCATAATGTAGTAACAGAAGTGAGAAGAAAAAAAAATTGATACAAATAGCAATATTCAGACAGAACCACCTAGTATGCTAAAATAAAAAAATATTTGGGCAAAATTAAGCCCTTTTATCCGAAGATGTAGTATTGACCAAGATAAGTTCTTTTGTCAGGAAACATTAGCATTGTATCATACAGTGAAAGTATATTGTTCAAATCACATCAGTCAGTCAATTTCCTTGATATTTAGGACTGGTTGCCATTTAGAATTTGACTGTATCACGGAAATTGTGTTTGAACTTCCTGATTTTATTTAATCATAGATATGGCATGAACAGAAATTTCTGTGTTTGTTTCCTGACTAGGATAAGCTGTGGCCTGAGAAAGGGAAAAACAAGATGTCAGTGGCAGAACTGTGGATAGGCTTTCTGCGATTCTATGTGGAAGAGTTCAACTACAAGGAGTTCGTTGTCAGCATTAAACAGAAGGAGCTTCTTACCCGCTTTGAAAAGCTTTGGAATGGAACTTGCATTGCCATTGAGGGTTGGTATCATTTAGGATTAGAATCGTTGCTGTTGCCGTGACTGTTTTGATCCCATGCTTTGAATTATTCACTTTTTCAAAAAAATTGCCAAATGTATGAGTACACTAGTGTTCTTAAGTTGTTCTGGCGAGCCATAGAGTGTATTGTATATTGTAGGATTGATCCCAAACTTTCAAATTATTCACTCTTCTATAACCATTGCCAGATATATGAATATGCTGGTATTTTTAAGTTGTTCTAGCAAACCACGGAGTGTATTGTGTTATGTAGGGTTTGGAGGCAGTAAATCTTTTCTCTTATAGATGAGTCTTGGGCATGAAAATCAAAGATGCTCACTTGTTTTGTAGGATACATGACAGTATCCACAGTGTGGCTCATGAAGTGGTTAGGATTTACATGTAAGAGGAATTACATGTACAGCAAGTTTATATCAGTTGTGGATGAAATCAACATTTAGATATGCAAATTTATTAATTAATTTATTAAAGATAATTTTTTTAGCAGAGAACAGGTTCCAGTAGCAGTTATTAGTTCAACATCTTAAGTAGTTAAGAACATATTCTATAATTGTCAAAAACAAATTCTCTGTGTTCCTCATACAGGGTGGAAAGAAGTGTGTGTGGTTAGAATACAGTGTGTGCAAAGACCTAACAAGACGTACAGCAGTGTAAAAGTATAATACATGGATGAAAGACGTGACCTTAAAATTCTCAAGATGTTGAGGAAATTATTGTTTAGCTTACACTCTCAGCATCATGCATGTTTCTCTGTTTTCAGACCCGTTTGATCTGAGTCACAATCTGGGATCAGGTTTAACGAGGAAGAGTAAGTCAAGATTGTTGGACCGTACTGTCCAGTTTGCAGTTTAGATTTGGTTTGTAAAGCTTTATGAGTGAAGTCAGAGAAGGAAAGGCCCATAGGTAATTTTGGCTTACATAGAAAAATTCCAGTAACACTGATTTAAATAACAGATATTCAGAGGAAGATATCTATCATACAAGATGTGTTGTACAATTTAACACTCCAAGGGGAGTACTGAAATACAGCTATAAACCTCTGGGCTGAGAATTTTCATTTTGCATGAATGAACGCAACAGCTTTGTTGAAATAATAATTCACTGTCAGTCAGGACAAGGTGAACAAGCACAATAGGAAAATAAGTATGATCCCATTTGTTTACTTGAACACCAATGATGGAATTTTAATATCCATAAGAGACATACAAATCTGAAAATCATAAGACCAAGTTTTCAGACAAAAGTCCTTCTCCGGAGGAATTGTAAAATTTTGAAACTAATTATCAGTAAGGAACAAAGGACACAAACACATCATTGATACTATGGCTAATGTCTTGATATGACCATAAACTGCAAATAAGAAGGTGATATATAGTGTATTTTATCCACTTTAGTGAACAACTTCATCTTTAAGACGTTCATCAATGGCCGCATGCTGTATGGGAGCCCAATAGATGAGAACATGGATATGTTCAACACCTATCAGTGTCCTTCAGTAAGTGTTTTTGCCTCTGCTTCTGTTTTCTTTGCACGAAGTTGACACCATCTGAGAGGTGTTATACTGACTTTAGTATTGGAAGACAAATTCAGTGAAGAACATAATGTGGGCACTATCGTCTAGAGTCGTGTAAGTCCATATTGTCAGAAGAGACTTTACAACTGTAATCATACCCCCACAATAAGGAAGTGTATGTGAGGGTGTCTAATACAGTTGCATCTATGCTGTGACCACCATTTGTCCCTAAAAGGGGTTGCCTCAGACAGGTTGTCTTCTCAGGTTGAGATTAGTTGGGTCAAGTTGTTGTGAAGACCTTTCTTCTTTGGTTTTCAGGTTTGATAAATGCGAGCTAGGGACTCCTATATGACACATTCAAAAGACAACCGATGTGTAAATACTTGAAAGAGAATACTATGATCAGTACCTTTTAATAGTCCTTATAAAGTTTCAGATAAACCATTTGGCAGTTGCCTTTTATAGAGTTGTTTTTTTCCATTTTGTAACATTTCTGGCTATGTTTGTAGCTGTGGTTGCATTAGACAGGTAGATGTGAAATAAAAGTAAAAGTAAAGTATATCGGAAATATGAACAGTCATCCCTGGAACTCAATCTTTCGGGGCAGGTGGTTGCAATGCAGGTTCGACTATAAAATGACTGAGAGCATGGATTTGTGCATGAGCATATTTTATCAGCCTGAAGATGGATGGGGGGTTATTAACATATGTCATAAGTTTATCTGTCTTGTTACCACTTTTTTATTCCACTTCCTAGAGAGCCTAATTATATTACAGGCTACTTAATTAATCACAGCTTCAGTTAACTTTTTTAGTATGGTCCCTGTAAAAGGGTTCATATTAAAAACAGAACTTTTCTTTCAAATTTTGGGGTATTTTGGACAACATATTTTTATCTGGACTATTATTTCATAGCCACCCAAGAAAAAACTATATTTTTGGAGAAGAGATAGTGGACTTTATGATGATGCTTCAATGAATTGGAAAATTTTGCAGTTATGTGGTCTATCTTATTTGCATATCCAGGAATTGACTAGTTGAAGGGCAGATGATTGGCTATGCCATGGTTTTCGGACCTATCCCACAGGGTTTAAGGTTACAGAAGCCTAATCCAATTTCCCTCTTTGAGCCAATAAACTGTTTTCTCTACTGTCACTTGCAAGAAAGGCCACAATCTCCAGGTCTTCTTTAATTATTTGCAGAATTCAATGAGCTTATTAAAAATGATGTTCAAAATATAGATCTTGCAGTTCGTTTTCGAGCTGCGAACCGATACATCGAAAGGTGTAAACAAGCTAACCAGTTTCCTTAACGACAAGTGCTCCGCAGAGAAGGCTACACCGAAACCAAAGCGAATGACCCAAACTTCAGGTTTAATTTACAAAATCAGGAGAGAATGTAAAATAATTCGCAGGTAGGTTCACAAATCTAGGGCCCATTCTCCATAATCTGTCCAAAGGACAGATTTTTTACTGTAGTCCTAACGCATGTAACAACATGTTATTTTCAGCCAATTAGAAGTCTGTAACCTAAAAAGAGACAAGCTCTTCTGAGCTAATAGGGTAAATCATTACTTTTCCCTAGCTCCAGAGAAGCTGTGATTAAGTAGAGACATCTGTAGTCAGCTGTAACAATGTTAGTTTTCCTCTGTCCATGACTGCTTCTGTCTTTATCTTTATATTCCTCACTTGTGTGTTCCTTTATGTGCAGGACTACTTCTTTGACACGGACCTGCTGTCTGAAAATCGCCCACCAAATGTCCGTGGTTGTCGCCGCTGCGGAAAGATTGGTCATCTAGTCAGGCATTGTCCAGTTGGTCGGAAAGAGAGAGAGGAAGAACAGAAGAAAACGCAACCTCAGCAACCATCCCAGAGACCATCACAGCAACAACCACAAATGCCAAGGCAACCTCCACAGCAGCAGCAGCGACAGACATCACATGGTCAGCAGCAGCAACAACGGCCATCACCCCAACTTCAGCAGCAGCAGCGACAGCAGCAACAACAACAACAACAACAGTATAAACAGGAACAGATGCAGCATAAAGAAAGGGAAAGGTACAGACCATTCCTCAATTAGGTTATAATGGAAGAAGTACATGCTAGTGTCTACATTCTCGAAATTAAAGAAATTAAAGATAATAATAAATTTTCTACCAGTCTAATAGACCCCATCTTTCACTCTTCATCCAGCCATGTAACAATCGTTTGACCTCTCTCTCTCTGATCATTTTTCCCCGTTTGTCACTACCAAGGTGAACACATATGTCTGTTTAATGAGAAATGCATACAACAATATTATCCTCCTTGCCTGCACCAAACGTGCCAGGTCAAATCTCCTGACAGCATACTTAATTACTCACATAAGGGTGAAATTTGATAAAAAAAAGTCCAACTGGAGGGGCAAACATGGCTAATTAAGTCATTGCTGACTGCAAGAAAATAGTCACTTTAGTCATGGATCAAGAGCATGTCAAAATTCACTGTGCAGCACAACAAGCGTTGAAGAAGTGGCAGAGAGCGCTCACCATTTCTAGCTTTCTAATATTTTCGCTTGGGATAATTCAGAAAACATAGTTGTCTGTTTTACCAGTAACATATATAGAGAATGAAAGAGCTGCTAGCAGGTTGAATCATTTTTGTCCAAATAAATCGAGATGCCCATGAAAATCTGCATCATCTAATGTATCATTGTGCTGAGTGAAAGAACTTTTTGTGGCTGGAGAAAAAGTTGTACAAAGTGTGGCAATGCCAACAAAAAATGTTACAATCAAACAATTTGAAAAGAATATAATTATATTGTTGGTTTGAGCTCACAATTCAAAGGAACAAGCTCTTTAATCATGAAAATCTGTCCACAAATAAAAGAGTTATTGCATCTTGAAGGTAGAAAAAATTTGTCCAATTTTTTTACGAAGTCAAAGAAGGAACCCCAAGAGCGAAGTATGGACTTTTGATGTTGGAAGAAAATGCTCATATTTCAGCTAAATATTGGAATTTTTTTCTGCAAAATCACTGTCTAGAAGGGATGTTCAGTGTAGAATCCACTGGTGTCATTAGATTTCTTATAGGAATTACCAACAATAAGATAATGAGCATGTTTGGAGCTTAGTTGAGCCCAAAATTTGCGGTCCAGTGGCAACCAGGTCAGGAGGGGTGATAGGACAGCCTGGTAAAGTGACATCCTGAATAAATGACCCAATACATGGAGTAAATTATTTCACTTTATGTAAGTCCGACTTGTTTTTATTACCTTATCTCCAAGATTATAACACAACCCACCCAAAACAAACATTCTTTATTATAAATCAAGCGCTGTCTAAAGTGAGAGTTCAACCCATCACCTCTTCAGTTTCAGCACTCATTGCTTCATGGAGGACTAACCTTGAGGGGGTTTGGTGCCACTGACCAATGGAAACAGCACTTTTAATTTCGCGTGACGTTGGTAACTATTTTTGCCGCCGCCATAACCGGAAGCACTGGGCTTTCTGCTACGGTGATGGCTAGTTTAACCTTGGCGGCCTGTAGTTTATGGAGGGTTGGAATACAGAAAATGCGATACAGGCTTATGGTACTAGCCAGATCAGCGAAATTTGGATATGGCAGAGTTGAAATGTTCAACTCCATGAAGGTGTTTGAACGAAATCCGTCCAGGCTGTTCGGAATACCGGGGATAAAAAAAAAGATTCGCATATTGCACAGCTTCCAAACAAATTTGAAAATTCGCTCAAACTATGTTAGACAGCTTAACCTTTGGTCTCATTACTTGCCGAATTTCATTATTACTGAATGAAAAATAACGCCATGGCTGTCTTTACAAGCGGCGACCCCGTCCTAAAACTGGTCCAAAAAACATGTCCTGAAAAAGAGAGGAAAACCGTCCCAAATTCAGTGGGCATATTGGCATTGCTTCAAGATGGACAGGTGGGGAACTGAAGGCCATATTGTGAAAAATTTTAAGTTAGGACAGGCAGGGAAATTGATCTTTCTAATGACCTGAAAGTATTGTATGTTTTGTTAAGTAGGCATGTATGTTCACCAGGGCAGTGATGAAAGGCCATGTAGTGAGAAAACAAGCCATTGCTTCAAGGCTTGAGGAAGCGCAAAAGATCAGGTCTATCTTTAGATCAATAGGGAACATGTGATTATATTTAGGTTTTTTCATTAAAGAGTCTAATATCAGGTTTAGGTTCTCTCATTAGAGAACATAGACACTATCAGCAACACACAAAAGAGGAATCAGTATTTTGCTACAGTATGCATGTTAACTACAGCCTCCTATTGGTTTGCATAACTGGCTGTTTTTATAGTCTCCTAGAGCAGACTGTCCTATGTGAAGTCTTCCCTCAGATATGATTTTTCCAGATGAAGAACATCAGAGAATTTGTACTCTTACCCTAGCTAATTGCTGATGTTGGTATCTCTGTGCTATGAATGTCCCTTTGACGAGGTCAAGCAGTTGGTTGACCACAATATCTGAATGTATTGTTTTTCTTATTTTGCTTGCAGAAGAGATAAGGATCGACGACAAAATGGACCAGGTGGCAACATGAATCGGAACTCATCAGCACCAAGTGGGCTGGGGCTGCCTTACAATGTAAGTCTTCATAGTATTTGTGTTGCTGCTTTTTTATTAGATTAACCCCTTTACTCCCACGGATAATAAATGAAATCTTCAAATCAAAGCATAAAACATTCAAAAGGATTCTATATGTTTGTAGAAGAATGTTCAGTCTTTCTAAGGAAGAGACAATACAGTGTCAGTAAACAAGTGAAGTGTAGCAATGATGGAGCTTCTTGTATTTCATTCATTATAAAACCAAGATGTGTCACAGGCCTGAGAATTTTGTGGATAGTGAAGGCAGTGAAGGGGTTAAAAGTTGATAATTTGACACTGCCTGGTTTGTCATTTACTGTTCAAATTTCATAGCATGTGATTTTGTTGATAACAGCTTGTTATAACTTAATCAGTGCTGTATGGTCATAGATCATACAGTTTCATAGATTTGGGTGCTGTATTGTGAAATTAAGATTTTTAGTGTTTTATGGTGTAACAGGCAATCTCACACTGAGGCAAAATATTTGTAACTAATTTTTTCTTTAGTGTTTCTAATACGTACAGCTGCACTTTGCAATCACAATTTTGGTGTACTTAAGTGTTCTGCATTTTGATTATATGACTTTAGCAACCCTAAAGTTATCTTCATGAACCTTGTAGGGATTATTATTTTTTAGACTTGATATGTTCATGAAGGTATTCTTGGATGAGAGAGAAATGTCTGGATAATGATTGTTATTGTTATTGTCCTGTAAGGACAGGAGGAGAAGAAATGAAAAGCACACTACCACCTACAAAGACTGTCAGCATTGGGCATATGAAGGAGAACAGGGAAGGTTAAGAATAATACAGAGTCAGACAACAACAAGGGCAGTCAGTAGGCAGACACTGTGTTGAGGTTTTAATTGGGGAAGGAGCACATATGGATCTGTCCAGAGTGCAATAATATTATTTCTATAAGCAAATAAACAAGTTCTATCCTATACATACATACCACATCCACCACAATACACAGATGCAGGCTCCAGATGTGTTTTACAAAATCAGAAATGGGTCCAAAACATATTGACAAATACAGTTGAGCACGAATGCCTTGAACACATGTCAATAGAAATCATAGTACCCTTTAACATACAGTACCTCTCAGACCTGAATTTATTTATCTATTCTAGTGCTTCGTGTTTTCCTTGAAATTTAGCGAATTTGAACAAGAGGAGATGGTCCTGAAGAATTTGAGTTATCTGTGCACAACTGTATGTAACCTACTTTATATGTTGCTGAAAGGACAGAGGTTTTAATTGTATTAATGACCATGATTATGGTGCATTATTGCCAGTCAGGAGCACTGACCCATAGTGTTTTTCTCATGATGTTGACTAGAGGGCCACTACAGAAATTTTGTAATGGTGCGGAGTTTTCACAGACTTAATATGTGTTTCAGTTGGCCACCGAACCCCCTCCACCAGTCACACCTTCTGCAGTCATTGCCCACTTGGCCACTCAATTTCTGGCCAGCTCACCTCAGGCTAATCCTAACATCGTAAGACAAGTCTGCCTAGCTTCAGCTTGTTGTCTGGTGTAGAGATCATAAGACTAATCAAATCCTATAAATTATATCTTCGAATGTGGTCATTCCATACCTCAGTTGTTAGTTTCAAAGGTTAAGATTTCCATGAAGAGAAAGTAAGTTTAAAAATTTCAAGCTACAAAAATCTCCAGAACTGATTTCTATAACTGAGATGTTTAAGCTGAAAGTGTAGAATTTAAAATAGCTGTCTCTCTCTTTCAGATGTTGAGTTTAGAAACAGAATTTAGAATTCCTTGCTTTAGCTGTTAATATAAAATGTTCCTACATATCCTTTAAAATAAGTTTTAAGTTAGCTGAGAAATGTGTAGGCTTACATTTGTTTTTTACAGCAATGAAGATGATTTTTTTTTAAGAGAAGAGAGACTTATATTGTAAGTTCGTAAGTTCGTATTTATTATGTTCCACATTTTTTATTTTGAATTTGTTTGCTGTTTAGAAAAAAAAAGTTAAGAAATCTGTAATGGTTAAGGGAAGATTAGCATATGATCTCAACACCTGCACTTCAGAGCTCTTTTCTCAGTTTTATGTTTTTCTACTGTTTTACCCATTTTGCTGTGGGCTATATCATATTGCCACTCCTATAGCTGCAGAGGTCAATAGATTTGGTGTCCTTTTTATTTTTTTGTAATCGCAAAAGATACAGTAATTTTGTTTCACTGTTTTTTTGCTGTGCTAAAACACCTCCCCCTCCGGATGTTGTACCAGGTTTACAGTAGCAGGGACCTGCCCCTGTTCTTTCTGTTGTACTTATGTTGTTTTGTCTTTGTCTTTGTTTACGCTCAGTTTGTAAAAAAATTGCCAGCCATTTTTTATGTTTGTACCGTGTGAAACAAGGCAGATATCGTAATATGTCTTGCATTGCAGACTTTTGTTGTGAGCTGTGATATCTTTATTTGCTGTATTACCATAAAAAGTCACGTATGAAGTTAGAGACAAAAAGTTCTTGTATGCTGTGATTTGTTACAAGATAGCTAAGTAGTATCTGTACGAATCACTTCAGCCAAATCTTTTAGTAGCTTTCCAGGGTCTGAATTCTTTTACACTACTTAGGGCAAAACGTGGGCTTCCTTCATGACAATATTTTTTTATATCAGTCTGTACTGGAAGTTTAATGGTGAGCTCAGAACGTGCGAGAGCTCTTTAAATACTTCAAAAAGGACTTTATCTGTGTAAACTCATGGATCCAGGATTTATTTATGCAATTCGCACAATTGCTTAAAGACAGCATCCTACTTGTTTCCATAGGTCAGAAATGCCATACTGCCATACTGCCATACTGTCCAAAGTTTAAAAATCATGCAAATATTTCATGCTTGTCCTGAAGTGGTCTATAGTTAGGAATATTCATAATCTCTTGTGAATGTGTACTTGAGCAAATGGGTTGCTTGTCTAAGATCACTTGTGATTTGCTGAATATTTAGCAATATAGGTTACAGAATCATTGCATCTTTGATAACATTTTGTAACGGAACTTAGTATATAAAATTTTGAAATGCTGTAGTGAGTTGTTTCACATGTGCTTCATGTGGCTTGTCTTATTTGTTTTTGTATTCACTATTGTTTGAAGCACTTCTGGCCTAGCATCAATGCACATATGGGGTTTATCTTCACTGGGTTCTTGCATGTCTTTAAAGAATGGTCTTTAAAAATTTTTAGGGTTTGTAGTAAGTGCTTAATTTTCACAAAAATATTCTGGGTCCTTAGAAAGTCCTTGATTTTTTAAAGACTCGATCCTTAAGCTTTGTGGGTATCAGTATTGGGTAAGCAAAAGTCAGTTGTTTTTTTGTAATGTGAGAGTTACATGGTAGAATGAAACAAAAATCTGGAAAGATGAAGAGGGTGTTATTCCATCTTTCCTGTTTACAGCGATTGGTGGTTTTATCTCACTTTTTTTTTGACCAGACAGTAAGTAGATTTGTTAAAAGGGTCCTTAAAAGTCCTTAACTTTTTTTTCACAAAAAAATGGCATGATCCCCACGCCAGTTCTTTAGCCAATGAAGATGATATCAGCAGGTAATATGTTTTGCATTTGTTAGACATAATGTTGTTGCTCTGATAAAATTCATTAACTTTGAAACTAGGAGGAGGGAAAAAGCTGATTAAATTTGCACACTGTCCTATTTTGTAAACAGTAACACTGGCCCACAGTTATTTCCTAAGTCAAGCTGAATGTATTATACTGTATGTTATATTCTGATATCTGCAGCATGTTTGCAATGAGACAGACTCTTCCTGTCACAAATGCTACCGTTGCAAATGCCTCTTTTATTCTGTTAAAAAGGCTGAAAGGAGCAATTGGTGCCTATGAATAGCGTATCATACCTGACAGACTCTGTATAGAGAGCATTGCTTGGTTGCTTTGCCCACATCAAATGTCACCAGTAGTAGTGCTGTGTGGCAGTAATTAAATTGATGAAAGCAAATAGCTTGTCAGCTTGCACTACTCACACATGCTTTTGCCTCACGCAAAATGCAGTTTGTTTTTCTTTTTTTTTTCTACTTTAATAAATTGCTTCTATTTGTTTGTTTTTTTCTTATAATAAAATGGCAGATTTGAATGTTATAGTTTGACATGTATGGTAGATGTATTACAGATCAAGGGATAATTTAAGCTAAACAAAATTGCCTAGCCTGAAAACTGAGTTTCCAAATTGTTTTACAGACCATTTACAATAAGGGACAGCAGACCCAACACAGGAAAACTGCAAGTTCCTGAGTTGGTTAATGCATGAGTTGGTTAATGCCAAGGCAGTCAGTTTTGTCTTTAATTTATCAAGTGTGGGCATATAACATAACCTCATGAAATCCTAAGCTGACCTTGACCTGTGTCTTTACCATTGTTACCTTTGGCTTGTTTTTGTTCACATAGAGTCACTTGTGTGGGTATGTGTGGTAAAGCCTAAAAAAAGTTCCATGGGATATCCCAACTCACCCATTATCCAAATCCATGATAGTTGGGTATTTTTGAGTGTGTGAATACATATCCCTCATAGTTATCAACTTGAGGATTTTTTTTTCTTTTTTTATGGTTGTATTTTGTTGCTTCAGTAATGGTGTAAATTATTTCTTTCCTTTCAGATAGTGTTTTTCATGTAAACCATATCTATTATTTGGTCTTACTGTATAAGTGCAGGATTTTTCATGAGGATCTAAGTTTTGTGAAAAGTCTGAAATTACTTTTTGTGAATATCTAGATTTCACTAACTTTTCTTACTGTTTACTGCTTTCGTGATCCATTTGAACGGAGCTATTATTACTCAGGGAGTTCAGTAAATTTAGTGAGTCAAGATCAGCTCATGAATTTTGCAACATTAGATCCTCAAAAAAAAAAAAGTTCTGCAGTAACACATATCATTTTTGTCAGCTTCAAGTTATCATTTTGCTGAAGTTTTCCCATATTGTATGTTCTGTCGTAAGCATTGTGAGTGGATATCCCTATAATTGCATTGAGATTATGCCAAAAATTAGTGTAATTTTTATAACCTGCCTGGAAAAGTTGTGACCACACATGATAACTTTCAGCTAACCTTTCATAAATGTTACCTTACATGTAAGTGCCAATGATAGAGTTTGATGGACAATCACTGTATGGTCATGGTCATTTACTGTATTTATTACTTAGACTAAAGACCCATTCTATAAAGAGTAGTGCTTTCATTGTGCAGGTTGTTATACTGGAAGTACTGATTCTGATACAATGTCAAAGAACAGTAATGAATTAGAATCATGTATTCGGTGTCACACATGAAAAGTTTAATTCCTGAAAGTCTGTCAAAATTTTAATGGAGGCAGGCATTTAAATTAATTCCTTGTCGTAGTAAAACAACCCCACAAAAATTTCAGGAAATGAAACTGCATTCGTGGTCCTGAAAACTCGGATGATACCCAATCTATGACAGTACTGAGTAGAGGAATGAAAATTTAAGAACATTAAGAGCATCCAGGTTTTAGTGATGCTTCTTCCAAACACAGTTAAAAGTTTATAATGAGTTGCCTCTCACAGTACATGCCAAAAATTATGTCCATCTTGATGTTTCATTTCGAGAACAAGAAAATAATAATTAATCGTCACAGCTGCAGGCGATATAGCTGTGAAATGCATGGATATTATGGGAAAATATCCCCTCCTCCTTAGCTTAATTATATTGTAATTTCATTGGTAAATAAAGTGCTAACACTTGCTCTCTTTTTCCATCGCCTTCAGTTTTCCAGCCATCCCAACCTTCAGGCCGTCACTCCAGCCCAGCTGAGGGGCATGCATCATACTCAGGTGTACCACAACGCCAACTTCCCGCAGCAGTATCATCCTCAATATTACCCACAGCAACAGCAGCAGCAGCAACAACAACAACAGCAACCTCGTAGGGTATTGATGCCAAATGCACATGGATATATGCCTCAACCCCTCATGTCATCAACACCCAGGTAAGGCATAGGAGGAACTGTTATGAGGAACAAAAGACTGGAAACATTCAAAGAGATAACCTCATAAAACTCACTTTGGCACTTTTTTGAATTTCTGCTGGTGTTTTATAGACGTCCTTATCTACTTATACAGGTCAAAATACAATTGATCCGACAAATTCTCAATCCAGATAATCACAACTTCCACTTAATTGCAACACCTTCCTCATAATAAAATGTTACATTTCTGTATAAAAGTCACTGGATAATCGTAGCTTCTTTTAATCACAATTTTACCCATGCTTTTGATGTGTTGTCTAGCAGCTTAGGTGCATCTTCTAGGTCTTGATTTTCTAAACAAACACATTATTTTCAAGATGTCAAACTTCATATTTCTTTCATGATAAAATCACTTCCATTCTATGGAAAGATTTTCCCTGATTGCTTTGCCCCAACCCTCATGATGCGGTGATAGAATTTATTCTACCGTCCACTCGCTTCCCTTGAGTGCCGCAATACTCATCTTCTAGCCTATGTCAGAGCATAACAGTAAAATTTTGCACTCCAGTGTCATCTGACCAGCTGGCAGACACCATGTGCAATGGTCATTATCCATTTCAATGGCCATACAGCCAGTGAGAGGCAGAACCCAAGGAGCCTCGTGCTACGAGAGTTAAATTTCTGAACCTCAATTTCTAGGTTCAATTATATTCACTCAGCATTCAAATTATATTGAAGAATTTGTATCAAGTTGCAGCAGGACTTTTTTTTTTTTTGCTCTGCCATAAAGGCACTGAATGTAAGTTGTATATGATGCATAAGATTAAGGTTTGTTTTGAAAGGGCGGGATTTTATATTCAATTCTCAATTACAGCTTCCTCATCATAGCTTCCTCATTACACTATATTCCTCCTGTATATCTTATAGCCAGTTAAATTGGGACTTATGTTGCTTTTCAACTATATTTAGATACTGGAATGATGTGAAAGGTTAACGTGTGAAGTGTCAATAGTCAAAAAAAGTTTTGACCCGATATTCTGGTCCAAGATATAGCTGTTTGAAATGGCAGGGCGTTGCTCTCATGCTGTGGAAAAAAATTTTTAGAAAATTATGATTGAAGAGTAATTTTTCGCCACAGATGTCATCCAGTCTACCTTACACAAACTCATATTTATTTACAAGTCCTAAATATTCGCCTATAAAGGCAGTATTCTTGCGCACAGAAATAATTTTGTGTTTGATTTCTGATACAAACTTCGATTCGATATTGGACAACCTCGATCACCTTGAGTGCCTAATTTCTCAATTCCTAGTCAAGCAACATAATCCCATTTTGACTGGCTACAAAGTGTATCATATTTTTTTTTTCAGTTGTCATCTATGAAAATGCAATGTGTTCCAAACAGTTTCACCTTGTGGTTTCATCCTACAGGCCCAACATGAACATGAACAACTTCCCTGGCCCGCCACCAGGATATCATCACATGTACCCACCACCCCACAGCAGCAACAATAACAATAACCCTAGGGGACATCCTGGTCACCACAGTGGTCATTACAGGTAGGCGCACTGAATCAAAATTCATATAGTCTTTGATCCTATATTTACAGGGCTAGGAATGGCAGAATTCCGAAAATTTTCAGAAAACTGAAAATCAGATCTGAACAGCCAGGCTTTTAACAAGCAAAAGTATAAGTGACAAAGGAACTTCCATTTTGAACACAGACCATTATGCTCTTGCTTTCCAAAAATTTTGCCATCAGCTGTTGCCATACCTGCAGAGCTCATGCAGGTCCATGAAGGCCTTAATGGTCCTTAAAGATATTAAAGTCCTTAAGTAAGTGCTGAATTTTTGCAAAAATTGTGCAGGGTTCCTAAATAGGCCTTAATATTTTTGAAGGAAGTGTCCTTAGACTGGGCTGTTATCAGTTATGGGAATCTTGAAGACACATTTTATATAATTTCAATGAAATGAGGTAAGAATTTTTAAAAGATTGTAGAAGTGTAAGCCTTAAAGACATTGTCATTAAGGACACATGATTTTGAAGGAGTTTCTTTACCATTTCCAGGTAGTTCTACTTTTACACTTAAAGGAAGACTGAAGAAGAGGGGCTATTAGAAATTATTGCTTCCAGTAAGGTTTTAGCCATTTAGAGGAATTGTTTTGCCTGCTGCTAACCTGTTACCTCAGATGTGGCAATTTACAGAAACTGCCCAAGTTTTTCAGAAGGTTGATGAATTCTGTCAAACATAATCTTAAGCAAGTGCTGAATGTTTTAACTCACTTCTTGTATCATGTCCCAACAGTGCACCACCTGGAGGAAATGTTAACTCCCAGACCATGAGCCCTGTAGTGCAGAACTTATTTGCCAGCGCCAGAGGCCAGGTAAGTGATCCAGATGTGTTCTTGATTTGTGTTACAGTAAGATTCAGATTTTTTTACTTGATTGTGAAGTAACCAGGATACAGTCTTGATCTGCCTGAATGGTCAGCAAAGATGCACATTTTGAGACAACGAACACCAAATTTCAGGAATTTCCATAGCTGGATTTCGAGAGCTAGCCCAAACAAAGTTAACTTCTTTATCAAAGAGATATTGAAGTCTTATGCATGACTTCCAAGTTTGGGCAGGGCACTGAAACACTGAAATCACAGTTGATAGATCAAAGTAAGAGAAGTGGCATATCATTAAGTAAGTCGGCCAGTGAGAAGCAGAGTATGCCCACAATGGGAATCTGAGCATGCACTGACATGTGTGCCAGATTTCTTGTGAAACAACTTGATAATTTTAATATTGTAGAAGAGTAGGCCAAAATTGATAAGAAAATTCTACATAGTAGTTTAGCCTTACAACCAGAAAGGTGCAATAAAGGCATAATTATTCTGACACGGCATAAAACCCTAAATCAAACAAACAATTGCAGAACAACTTCCAAAGCCTATATTAGAAGCTTCACCATAGTGAATGATAATATCCATATTGCTCATGTTTTGCAAAGTATTTCATAATGGCTATGGTGCGTAGACTCAACTAAATGTATTGCTGGTTTTTTTTTCATATGATGAAAAGACAGAATTAAGAGCTGTAGTGACAGGTTTATTGCCATCGAAAAATTTAGGAACACTTGCAATTTGTTTTGGAGCAAAAATCTCTTGTAAGTCTCCTTAAATTCGTAATTTCTTTGTGGATGGTCTCTAGGTGCTGGATGCTGGCAGTCCCACACAGCCTCAGCGACGGAAGTAAGGGGATAATTTTAGGATGCTGTTAATGGCCATTAGAGTGATGGTAAGTAAAGAACAATTTTGTATGAATGTGTCCTGTCACCGAGTCTGTCACCCCATATCTTTAAGCACATACTGATGTGAATGACTCTTGTCCTCTGGCTGAAAGTTCAATTATTATTTAAATCAGAGTTTTTAGTTTTAAATTCAGTTCAAAGTATTTATTAGGTCATACCAGTAACATGAATCAATACATAAACTGAAATATCTCAGTGGCATTAGCCATGTAGGAAAAGAAAGAAGTGAGATAGGTGTGATCATAGGGAAGAAAGAAAGAAGGAAGATGAGAAAGTAAAAGAACATACTACTGCTAAATCACCATAGACAAAGTATTTTATCACCAAGAGTCTGCAACAAGCAGATTTAGCCATGTTGATGCAAAGGGAAATAGTAAAATAAACCAGCCTGCTTGGTAGATAATAGTGTGATGTCATGAGAGTAGGTATTGCGTAGATACAAGGCTTACAGTGTCATATCATTATCATTGTTATTATTTGTTTCACATTATTATTATTTGTTACTTTGGTCTGCACTGGTTATACAGTGGAGCTCGGATAATGCATACATCTTGGTACTGACCAAAAGCGTATATATTAACAAAAATATGTATTAATCATACATATTGCTTTAGAGAAGAAAAATCAGGACCGAAAATACTATACTCTGTATGCATATTTAATATTATCCATAATAAATGTGCTCCACTGTAAATATGTAAATAAAGAAAACTTTGAATTTAATGTATAGGCCTAGATTTTCGGACATGTGGCCTTCCTTGGATTCAGAGAAGAAATAAACTAAGATAAAAAGGACAAAAGTAATGAGGTTCAAAAAAAAAAAAAAAAGCCTGATTATTGTTATCATTATCATTATTATTATTTTTCCCTAATGTTTGACAGGTCACGGCACTGTACAATAACCTGTTGGATATGCAGACTCTCCCTCTTGCTGTCGTACCAGACAACTCTAAGGGAATCAATATTAGTATTTATTATTTTACTTCCCTACATTAACAGAATTGTAATATAGACCCTTAATTTACATTTTAGCATTATTTTAGAACCTCATCATGGATTGCATCTAATGCTTCATATTATTCTTAGTACAGTCAAACAAGAGTACTTTGTACACTCCTACCTTAACTTGAAATCATGGTTCCCTCCAACAAATCTTTTAGACCTGGATTTATTTCTCTGTTTTGGTGCTTCACATATTTCTTTACATTTGGCAGTCTGAAATAAGATGTTGTTGCCTTGAAGAATCTGAGTAATCCTTGTTTGACTGTATTCATTTATTAGCCCCAACTT
The DNA here is from genome assembly GCA_033807755.1 of Ellobium chinense. Taxonomy (NCBI): domain Eukaryota; kingdom Metazoa; phylum Mollusca; class Gastropoda; order Ellobiida; family Ellobiidae; genus Ellobium; species Ellobium chinense. Next base: position 2,216,810 of record JAWQUT010000035.1, read on the forward strand.
TGCTTTTTTGTTTCATATCTGTTGTTCACAAAATGAATTTATAGGATGAATGACTTAGTGGGATGCTTGTTGCATTATAGGGATGAAAATAGTCTTAAATGCATTCTTGCCTGGGAAGATGTGTAAGAAATTGAACAGGATGTAAATGTTGTCTGACATGCATACACAAATTCCTTGGTCACTGGCCAGTGCCAGTCAGAAGAGACAGGGTAAATGTGAAGGCAGCTCTGCCCATGGATAAATTGTACATTTTTTGCACTTACTACATTATAGCTAGTGTATTTAATCTTGCCAAGATAAAAGAATTACTGTTGACCTCTGTTAATATAAAATTGAAAGAACCGGCCAAAGTGTTGGGGGGTGAAATGAGTTTTGTGTTATCCATTTACAGTATAAGGGGAAATAACCACAAAAATATCAGATGGCTTTGTTTTTTAGGTGACAGCCTCTGCAGCCTTTATCAGTTATAGAGGTAAAAGCAACATGGCTGAGTTTTTTAAAATATCATATCCATATTTTCAAATAGTCAAAAAGTGATATAAGTCTCATTTTGAGTTGCTTCAAGAAATAAATAGATGTTATAATGTCTTTAATCTTTGGGCTGACTTAGGCATTTTTCTTATCAGTTGCAAATGTCTGTACTGAATTGTAAGTATGTCCCTCCAGAGGCAAAGAAAAACTTGCTTTGTTGGGATAGGTTTTAACAATAAATTCGAAATGGAGTTTAGCAACTGAAATGAAATGATATGATCAACTGGCAAATTGTTTTAACTTACAGCTCAAGATTTTTTTTGCATCCATTAAGATAATTATTATGATGAAGTTCTCTCAACACCAGAAGTGTGTGAATGTACTTGCATTCATGCACATATCCATGTTTGTGTATTTTTTTTTTAATTTCCTCAAATACTGATCAAATGATGAATTCACTCTTTATTTTCTAGCTTTACTTTCCTAATGCAATATGCTCACCCATTTCATGCATGAGTTGTCGCTGAGAGGCATGAGATTGAGAGGACAAGTGATAAAGAATATACGAAGGGTTACATGACAAAACGCGTTATCCGCCAGTTTGAATTTTTAACTTATTTTGCATGCTGTAAGTAGCAGTAGGAGTATTTAGTAGATAAGTATTTCCACCCCATGGAAAGACATTTAGTCTACATTATTTCAGAATTTATATTTCGCCTTTCACACAAAAAAAATATGCTTTGTATCTGGTCTGTTTTGCAACAACTTCCAAATGGTGTATAATGCGTTTTGCCATAGAGCCCTTCATACCTGGATATCATGTGTGCTCAGATCAATCACCAGATGTTGAAGACAGTCACACCAACTTGAAACACTAGAGCACATTTATTATGAAAATCTTGTGCGCAAATCCAACTCTGTTCCATATAATTTAGAAGTCCCAACATATTTCTAGAGTTAGATCTCTTCTATGGATGTTTTGAAATATGCTTAAACGTGAAATAGGTCAATGGGTCTTGTATGTTTCATAACAGGCATGTTCAAGTATACTTTGGTGGACTACAAAATTCTGTGAAATATATAAAGCATGCTACATAATATTCTACTTGAAAAGCACGGCAAAAGAATTAGATTTTCTTTGGTTGAATGTAGTTATCAGTGTGGGTGTCTCCTTCTAGAATATTGCCCTTTGTAATTGTGTATCTTTGTGGGAAGGTGTATGTGCATTTCAGCAAATGTGTGTGCTTGACTGTCATGAGGCTAGACCTAGAGCCATGAATTGTCAAGAAATTATACAAATATAAACTCTAAGGTCTGGTGGTAATAAATGTTATCTTTGCCAGGACTGATTATGAGAAAATTGAGTGGTTCTGTTTGAATATGGTTCTCCCGCTACTACAGAATTCTTGTCAGACTTCAGTTACTCTTTAAAAGCATTCGCAGTTACCCAGATATAAAGTGTTGGGAGATAAGTATTGATCTGTAGATCAGATAAGTGATTCTGATGGAAAAACCAGTAGGCCTTTAAGCCCTTTTGTCTCCAGACATTAAAACAAATACAGTATTTATTTTACTTTATTGGAGGTTGGTTATAAAAATTTCATTCTTAATATGTTTTATTGGTGCTGTGGTTTTGCTTGAAATATAAAGGTGTGACGAGAATTTCATGCATCAGATGAAATTCAGCAATTTTAACTTGTTGCTCATCTGGACAGCGAATGTATTACTTGGACAGGATTTTCATATCATATGATTTGTAAGGATGTACAGTTTGCGGAGCTGTCAATATCTATAAATTATGTAGAGTAAATAGATGATGTACATATTGTGCCCATAATTTTTTCATAGATGTACAATTTTAGTATGCTTCAGTTTTTTTGTTGTTTTTTTTTCATTGCTCACACATCTATGACTGGGTGCAATACCATAATAAGTGCTCAAGCACATTTAAGCACATACTGGGGTCTTGCACCCAGGCAGTATCATATACATGTCCTTAGTAATTCATTATGTGTATTTGATGACATTTTTCTAATTTCACATGCAATGCCCATGTCTTAAAGTATTTTAATGTTGTTTTAGTAAACCTGCATTCAAAAAGTGCCAGTGAAAATATTTCAGGTGTTAGATGGTATGTGGCACAATTTTCAGAGATGGAACATAATTTCACTGATACAGTGTGACTCGAGGGTTGCTTTTTGCTGCACTACATCATTGCATGGCAACACTGCTGTTGGCAAAATAATTTAAATTTGTGTGATGCCTCATTTTCTTTCCCATTCAAGTCAGTGTTGATAACAGCTTGCAAGTCAATGGACCATTCATGTGATATCGAAATTGTTACGGGTATGAATAGTCTATATATTGAATTACAAGACATGGGGTCGCTCTAGGTTTGAGGAAGCGCACATGAGTTAAATATCTGTAAATATTTGACTCTGTTGGCACGACTGGCCACTCCCAGTGGTTAACATCCTGTTCTGTCCCTTGTATTCCTAAACATTTGAAGAGATTCAATTTTCTTTCCTTTTGATATCGACTTATTTCCATAAGGTAATTTTCTCTACATGGGTTCTTTCTGTCACTGTGTCTGGTCATTGATTCGTCTTTCAAGAAAAATAAAAGAAGATGTCAAAACCCTTCCGAAATTCCACGCTAAGTGAGATAAGATAATCACACAAGTAGTGGCAAGCAAGCAGACTGAGCTGATTGAGATTTTGGCCATTCAGATTCAGTCCATTAATATAACCGTATTTGTGTAATTGCAACATTTTTAGGAAAATCTTAACTTAATAAATCTAAAAACGAATAGTGCTGCTCAATTGCACCCTCTGTTTAATAGTGCTGGTCAGCAGCACCAGGTCCAAAATGCGCTAGTTACAGTGGGTCACCCTATGGCTGATAATCTGCCATCTGTGATGACCAGTCAGCTAGGGTACCAATCTGTCCCCCACATTGCCAGTTTAGTGGTTAAATACTAGTTGATACCGGCACCACATTAGCCATTGTAGCAGGTTAGTGTGTAAGAATCCAGTACGCACCCTATATAAGTTAAGTTTTCTTTGCCCCCATCAAGTTACAGATACAGGGAATTGAAGATACTTTGTGCACAGTGACTGAAGAGATTGTCTAGGAACACAAACATAGTGGCTCTGTTTTTAGCACTTTCTTACCTCTGTGGATCAATAAAAGGAGTGATATTGAAATTTAGATTTAATATATGTATATATATATCGTCGCCTTCCACACGAAAGGGCGTATCCCGATTTTTGACGGTTTTGAGTTATCACCACCAGTACGTAGTGCTATCTCAGAACTATGTTCACACAAAACGGCGTATCCCTAGTTCAAATAGTAACGAAGATATAGCATAAAATTCCTAAGGGCTTAAGCTAACTATCAATATGATCGAATCAGATGTATATCGCTCTCCTTAAAAACGTGAAAAACAGGGATCCACCCTTTCGTGTGGAAGGCGACGATATATATGCATCACACAGTTCACTTTTGTGTTATCAAGGTTGTCGCTTGTGAAATGCAGTCTGATGTTGCAGTCATCAGAAGTTAATGAATTTAAATTGCTAAAACTGAAATGAAAACAAATCAAATCTATTATGATCAGCATTGGAGTTATGGCGCTTTCATTCTTTTGTTGAGACAAAAGGAGGGAAGTTAGCTGTGTTGCAGAATGGGGACAAAAAAGATGAACTGAAATCAGAGCCACTGTATTTTGAGTCAGTAGGAAAACACAGTTGTCAACATGCCACTCATTAGTCCAGATATCTCAGATAGGCTTATCTCAGCTGTTATGCAAATGGACTGTTGAAAATATGAAGTATGAAGGCTAATATAAAGAAATTTTGCAGGCAAACATGGCACTGTGCCATTATATATAGGATGCACATTTATATTTTAGAAAATTTCAGTTAGAGAAGACATTCTTCTCAGTGAGATTGAAGATTTATTTCGTATTTAATGAGCTGGTCTTCAACCTGTGATTGGAAATGAACCTGTTTTGTTTTTCCATATATACATATATATCCTCTCAATGATTGACATAAGAAAACATGAAAGAATTCCAGTCTCTACTTTGTAACTTTGAAATTTGTATGTATTCCTTTCTTTTGTGAAGTCATCAATGCCCTTTAATTGTTTCTTTTAAACAGTTTTAGAGTTGGAGCGTAGTTTTTTTTTTTTTTAAATTATTTATGCAGGACTTTGGTGAGTATGTTACTATGCAGTGAAAATGAATTAAACCATGTGAATTTTGGATGTTAGTGATATCACCGGATTCCTGGGTAAGCTGTGCAGAAATAAACTGTGTTTTCCATATTGGTAGTAGTCATGATAGACTATGCATGCTCACATAGCTCTTTGTAGATGTTTTTTAGAAGTTCCAGCAGTTAAAAGCTGTGCATAATCTGCACAGATTAATTTCATTCTTTTTTCTCGTCTCTACACTTCTCAGCTTTGTAATGTTACAATAATTTGGGTTTTTTTCTTCATCATATCTTTTTATCACCGTTTAAAATGCTGAGAGTCTTTGATATTGGCAGCTGTTTGATATGAAGGTCTGCATTGAATATTTTGTTTAATACACTCAAAATTGTCTACTATAAAATGTGCAAATGTTTCAGATTAGAAATGGTTTCTTATAGAAAGGTCCTGTAACAATTGATTTTGAGTGCTAAATGGACAATGTCAATACATTCAAAGTTGCTTATGGCAGTATCTTTTGTATGAAACTAGTTCATTTCAGACACTTTTGCACAGTTCAGTAGTAAATGTTAAGTTATAAAAGGTTTCTAGATACTGCAGTAAATGTTTATTATGAAACAATTAAATGCATGCTGCACATTTTGGAATAAGCAATTTTTTAGTGTTTGTAAGTGCAGTTTAACAGTTAAACATGCTAACCCACATTTATATCCATGTTTTTAGCTTTGAGTGAGTGTACTTTGGAGATATTGTTGAAAGCAAATAGGCAACACCACTCCACAGGTACTACTTTCTAAGTCGCACAGTGAGCAGCATATCTGAATCATTCCTTCATCTTTCACCATTTGGAAATGGCTGGAAAAAGAAAAATTTGACACTGTGCAAAAATAAAGAGAGAGATGCATTATATGCAGCTGTGAAATAGCCTGAAGATGGTCAGTTATTAACTACCTAGGACTCATTTTATCCTTGTAGCTCACATCTGACATTTCCATTATTTCTGTGAAAGCCTGGTTTTATTAGTTACCACAAAGTATAATATAGTATAATGCAAGGAAGCAGACAGATAGCCAGTGAGCCAAATCTTTAAGATTAAGTGATCTTTGAGTGCATGAAGAGCAGAGATGTAGATTATTATGAATCGTTAAAGTATATAATTTGAATATTAGTGTGTGAGCATGTGTAATTTATATGTTTTCATGATGTAATGGAAACAGTTCTTGTGCCTTCCTCTATATCTATCTTCACTTCATGCCCACCACAATTCCGCCTTTCTCTTATACTTACCTGTTTGACACATCTTCACCCATTGGTTAATTTAAATGCCATCTGCTTCACATCCTCATTAAATTGTATTATTAAGGATGCGGAGCAACTATCAGACTCAAAATTTGAAATTATGCCTAGTTTGTAAGATTCCTGTAAAGGGGGGAGGCAGGAATGGATAGCTGAGCATCAGACCACTCCTAATTGTTGTTTATCCATAACCTGAGCGGTTTGCCCATTGAGAATTGTTAATCATTCAAAATTTGGTACCATTTAGCAGTGGAAACTATACAAGATCTACACAAGATTTAGTTGTAACTTGGAAAAGAAATTGTAGCAGGAATTGTAATCATGATTCATTAAATAGGCTTACATATATACACCGTGCACTTTTCATATAGACTAGTTTCTGGAGGTTTATTTTTAAATAAAGCGTGTATCCCACTCTATTAATTGGGATATGGGGTCTATTGATAAAAAACTCCAGGTTTGTATTTAATCAATTTGAATCTTGGGCAGCTCTTGAGCATTACACGATTTCATTCTATGATCATATCATGTAAATCAGAGTTATTTCCCTTCACCTGATATTTGTGATCTCAGTGATGCCACCTCTTAAACCTAGCTCGTCTGGTGAGTCACCCCGTCTAGCATCACCGGAAGTGAGGTGGCAGGCATCTTGTATAGTCATATGAGAATGATCATCTGTATGTTTTCATGTTCTTACTGGAAGGCCAACTAGACTTTAAATTTGTATAAATTCATCATTTGTTTTAAATTGCAATTGAAATTCATTCAAATCCAATGAAAAAAAATGTGAAAAAAATAAAAAAAAAGGGTATATCACTCCTGAATGCTGGTCTTGGTTAGTTCATTCTCTTGGTATCTGTTCTCATATCCATTCATCTCTGTTGGTCTCCATTTTATTTTTCTCAAAGTTGACACTATTTTGACTCTATGTGTTTTAGAATATTTTTTTTGCTGATCACATTTTCGACACATGTTTACCAGTTTTTTTTTATACCAAAAGAATTCACTAGAAGTTATTTTTACTCAAATGGAAAATTTTGTACACTTTATGGAAATTATTCTGAACAATAAGTTGAACCTGTAAATTGAAAATAAATACCGTGCTGTGCATTCAGTTCTGAACCTGTGCATAAGGACCACTTTTCTTCCCTGTTAAAAGTTTCCATGTAGTCATTTCAAGAGATTCAGTTCTTCGGTTGGTGGTTTAAGAATAACAGATCCCTTTTGGATTTCCGAGTTAATATAACTTGCTTGTTGTCTTGTTGGCATGGGTTTGTTTTGTTTGATAATTAATGATATTTGTTTCTTTCTTACATACTTGTTGTCTCATTTATTAAGGTCAGCCTATCTTTCATTCACTAGCCTTTATGGGATTAAAATCCGCCATCGAAAGTTGCGTTGCACAGTGTATTCCCTTGAAGCTTTATTATGTTCGAACATGATCAAGGGCGGTTGCAGCCTGTTGCAAGGGGAGATCGCGATTTAGAAGTTAGAAGTTAAATACCTTTACCTATATAAGATTGTTTACTGAAATCGATCGGCTCTGTAGATCAGTCTCCGCCGTGTTCTCGTAGTCTTCCTCCGAGAAAGGATAATCCATTTTTGGGACTTTTTATTAAATGCGTGTTTTGACAAACCTTACGATTGTACTGTCACAGACAACAGAGGCCGATACTCAAGCAGTGTTTGACATTCTCTAGGTGTCGAAGACATTCACTTGAGCCGGTGAATCCATAAGACTTTGTGTACACAGATACGGTACACTGTTTATGTACGGGGGACGAAGTAACAGAAGGGAGACCACTTATGTGACGCTATGTCTGGCCCGTAGAGGATATTATCGCCCGTTAGCAATGTCGAGAGCCGATCACGAGAGAAGGGCCGGTGTAATCAGAATTTTATTTTAGGCTCTATCAGTTTGAAAACTGTACCAGAATTCACCCGATAGCTATTCAAGACCTTCCTACAATGAAGGATTACGTCATAAGCAATAAGGCCTGTTTGCCTGTTTGTACTGTGGAGATGATTACCCGATCCGGATTTGGCCCCCTGTCCGAAGATTTGACCAGACAAAGCCATCGATGGCATCAGAGCGTCAGTATGGACAAAAGGGTAATTTATGCCCCCTACAACTTTTCTCACTGATAGTGATAATGATCGTCGAGGCGTTGAGACCGCTGCTAGATGACATTAAGGCATCTTGTGGCTTAGAATCATTTAAACTGGCCTACTTGGAGCAGTTTGTCCCAACGATTATATGGCTTTGGACTCACGATCTAAAGATCGTGGGTTCAATACCCGATCACATTCGTGTTGTAAGTGCCACGGGAAAGCGTTTCGTTCACATTTTCCTTAGTCCACTTGTCTGTAATATGGGTACTTGGCTACAGGCAGTGGAATATATTGTCAGAACGCTAGTGATTAGCGCCTGCAAATGACTGCGGCACTATATAATGATCAGAGAGCGGAGAAAGTCCTAGAGGCCTGCTGGGGTAATAATAGTGTGAAGTCACGTGAGCGGGCATTAGCTTGGACTTGAATCGCATACACCGCATTATTATTATTATTATTATTACCTGTATAACATTGATAAGTATACATTAAGACCTAGCTACTAGAAAGATTCGCATGTGTACATGTACTCAGAATTATTATTACCGTTAATAGCATGAGGCGTCTCAAGTTCTGCCTCCCGCTCGCTGCAAAACCATTGCTACGGCAATCGTGTCTTGTTTTGTTTGTCGGCCGATGAGCTGACACCGGGCTGCAAAATTCGACCGCCGCTTCACACGGTTGGCGCTTATTTTATTCTATCGTCGCACACAATGTATTGGAGTGAAGGTGAAGACAGGCTCTAGCACAGCGTCACCAGAGTTAGAGGATCATACTTTACAAATTCTTATATTTGTCTACTACTACCTTGGACTACGATCAAGTACTCCTTATAATATTTCTATAACAGATGTGATCGACTTTTGGGCGTTTGCACCTTTGTGTATCAAAATGTTTATCCCTCTCAGAGACATCGGTCATATTGATTCTCAATGCGCTCTGGTGATATGCTAAGCTGTGAGAGTACTGCTTGTTTGGAAGTAGAAAGAGAGGAATGCTGGCTTCAGATTTTCAAGAAGATTAGCGAATATAATCAGTCACCGTTTACTGTGTCTTAGTTTTAGTTAGCCAATATGTCTGAAGCAGAGTGAAATACGGTGATGACTGACTTGGACCTACCATTTTGCCAATGCTGAACACACATAACTTCAGACAATAGCTTTCTCTGCCTATAGCCAGGTACTTAGCTTTCAGAGAGTTGGAATGAGGAAAATGTGAATGAAATAAATTGCTGTTCCAAAATGTGCTGACCATAATTTGGTTCCTACTGTTAATAGAGGGCTTGAAAGCACAGAAGCATTGTAACCCTGCACCCATGTCATCGACATACTACAGTATCTTTCCCAGCCTTATCATGGTCACATACCGTGACGCGCCGTCTAAGTGACCAGCATATTAATTATTATTCACACACTTGATCATAGTTCTTCACAAGCAATACACTTATGTATGCCTGTGCCACGCACAGTCAGATACTAAGCTACCCTGGGAAGACAAGTCTTGCATCTGACGAAAGAATAGTCAACGTTATTTCCAAACGCTATGTCGACATGATCCGGTAACACTCAGGGCGACATTTCTTTTTCTTTTCTTTTTTCGAGGGTACTTATATAGTTACTGAGTAAGGAGTTTGCTAGATTATACGGGAAAGCCTACATGGATCTTGGTTGCCATGCTACGAAATAGACTAAAGCCATGGGACCCTTAGTCTTCCTTATCATGGATAATCCGAAATAGGGTTAAAAAGATTCAGTGGATTCCTTGGATTTCGTATACACAGTGTAGACAAGCTTATTTTCTGCAGTATGTTAAAAAAAAAAAACGTGTTATGGGGTCTCTCTGTTTACGGCACGATGCGCCAACCAATAGCTGAAAACCAATGCGCTGCTGTTGGTGCATGCCGAGCAACGCAGTAATGCGTGCACGTAAAAAAAAAAATAGCGCCGAATCGCCGGTAGAGATTGTGTTGTGACGTCACACACAGCCTCAGGCTCTGCTGGCCGTGATCCTATGCTATTGTCAATGACTCAGGTGTTCCAACCCCACCTATAGAGAGATTTTGTTTTTGCTGTTATTAACTACTTCCTGCAGTGCTTTTTTTCCAGGTTCAGCTTTACCGATAAATAGGTAAAACAAGCGTGTCGACGGGGTACATATAATCTTTGATCATAACTTATTATTAACATGGTCAGGAACGGCATGAAATCAATCATGCCAATCCCCAGTGACAAGAACATTGGCACCCATGTTACAGAGGGCAACGCCCTGTGATCTTTTGTACAGAAATCTAATACGTGCGACAACGTTATTAAAACAGAGCAGATCGAACGATCTAACCCCTTTCTCAAAGGACACATGTAAGAGGGCATGGTCTTATTTTTTTCATTTATTAAAACATGACTGTGAAAGATTATTCGACGGTCACTGTAGCTTACACAGAGCAGATCGACTGATCTTAAAGACACATGTACGAGAGCATGTTCGTTTTGTTTATTTTTTTACGAACCTGACTGTAAAAGAGCATTCTGTAATGTCTTAAGTTGGCATGTATCGTTTACATTCTTACTTATGATTGTTCAGAAGTACAAAAGTGACCAACCGCCAGCTTGCGGGCCTAAATGCCCGCCAAAGGTGTAAAACATGGCCCGCGAAATTATACCAGATCACAAATTGCCTCGTACTTGTGTTATTCAGTGTCACGCATTGAGAGGGAACATGTATTTTTGTTTCAGATAAGCCTTTAGCTATGAATATGCCAATGGTCGGCTATATAAGGTTTTACACCTCTCATTAACTTATCCAGGGGTCCCATAGCCAAAATAATTTCCAAACATGTTTAGCTCTTCCTCTTAATTTTGACACAAAGAAACATGCCCCTAAACCACTTAGATTTTGAAAACTTGGGCGGTGAAGCAGGCTTCCTAATATTTTAGGCATTTTCACTCAGGAAACAGGGTATCCTTACCCACCTAACAACAACCACAACGTTTATACTTCAATAGCTAAACCTCACCTACTCTCAATCTATAAATGTATCTGCACCCTATCTAAGCCTTTGGAATTTCAATCCAACCCCTTTTCTCCCTCCTCATGGCCAGTTCTCTGATTTTATAGGGATTATTTAAAATTGCATATTTTTATGCCAGGTGCTGTTGGCATCTTCATACTTTTACGAGGTGGCTATGATGCAAAATTGGTCCGCACGATGGCAAACACGAAATTTCCTTCAGAATGCTCAGAATGCATGACGAGTTGCAACCTGCAGGGGTACGGTGTGACAAGCTGGCAGGATCGCTATACACACTCTACAAAGTGCATGCCATAGGAAGAAGAAGAGGAAGACGAAGAAGAAGAAGAATCTAGCATCAGTTTGAAATCTTTTTCGGAAGTACTCGAATTTTGGCGTAAAATTTTGTCAGGAAGGTTTTACACCACTTTGAGCATCAAGATTTTGAAAACCGCGTCATAATAATTCCTTCATGCTCAAATAGTATATCTAAGGACATACAGTATCTTCGTACATCTACTATACTAACTAATAAGTTTGGATGTGTCACATATCAGAAGTATCATTTTTAGTATCATGACTAGATCCGGCCTTATCTAGATCTTGTTTGTTTTTGTTTTCCTGGTCTTGTTTTTGTGTGTAAGTTTTGCGGCTTCCTGTTTCGTTGAGCACGAGCTGCCTGTCAGAAGCCAATATTGCAGGCTACCGGTTTACTAAGAGATAAGATAAGACATGTAGACTAGTTTAAAAAGAAAAAAAAATCTGACGTCTATTTCAATCCCTAGCACATTTACTGGTCTTATATATCAAAGAAAAGCAGATTGATTCTCAAAGTAATAATATGATCACGAGCTATGGTAATTACTTAAGCCTGTCCTGTAAGCCTATAAACCATTCCAACGCCACATTTGGTAGGCAACCAGCCTGATGACCTCACTCCAGAACAATATTCAGGGACTGGCCTACCTCGTGTTTGGTTTAGGTGCAGGGGCAGGGTTAGGGGTAGGATTATGAAAGAAAAAGCATCCTTTACACGGTCCCTAGACATCATTATAATAATTAGAAATTCCCTCATTAATGCTTTCTTTTTCCTAACCCTGCCCTTAACCTTAAACCACTCACACGTTGGAAGATTCCTTGGATATTTCTCACTCCGGTCTATACTCACCAACTGTCCGCTGCTTTGACACAGGGCTAGCTGATCACCAGTCTAAACTTGAGTATTGCCTCGACCGTTCAAGACATTTGTGGATACTTTTATGCATTTTTGCCTTTCATTTTTAATTATCTCCAGATGAAAATCCAAAACATTGATACTTTATGTATTATTCATTTTTCTTCTTACTAACACATACATGGTATCGTTAGTTCCGTCTCTCATTAGCAAACACACATATAAACAAGTGGCACTGTTTTACTACCTTCGGAATCATTCTGGGGTACCTAAATTACCCATACCCTTGATTGGGGGAGTCATTCGTGGATAAGAAAAGGACTCAATAATTTTCGTCTGCATGTAATCTAGCGATTTATCGGATGCGCCACATATTATATAGTAAAACAGAGGATGTGGTTAATGCCCCTCGAAGGCCTCCAAAGATGTCCGATAACGTATGCTTGGAAAAAGTTACAGCCCAGGCATTGCAACAGGACAATAGTCTTGACAGAAAAACCGTCTGTTCCTTCTATAAAGTCCAATGTTTTAAATCCCGCAACCGCCAGGCAAATCTGTTGCGTCTTTTGTCGATGCCAATGGTCACTCACTTATTGGACCATATACTGTACAATTTTTTTTGTCTGAAAGAGCTGAGTGCTGACCTCTCTCATTTGTTAAGATCCACTTGTGTAAAGTTAGGGGCTTGCCACCTTACGAGTGTAAGGGAAACAAATTCTTGTGAAGTGGTTCGCAGTACAATCCAATGAGCATTGAGGTCGAGGCATACATACACTTGTACAAGTCCCATTGTCAGTTTCACACGAACGAGTCAGTTGACCCACCTCGACTCATACTGCATAAAAATGGCGCGTTCACGCATGAGCGTACGATCTCATTACTGCGGTGCCTATGAAAACATGAACACCGCTAATCCGTTGTAACACAATAACGGCTCAATACACAATACTTGTCCACTAGAGGGTGTAGCATATCATTGCACCGAATATCGTCTTGTGGAGACGTACTGACGTCTGTTTCTTTAGGGCAAATCATGTGAAATGCGACAGAGCTCCCACGAATGAGATTCTCGGAGAATGGGAGGGAGCAGGGACAACCTTACTGCATAGTAGATCTAAAAAGTATGAAGCCAAAAAATAAATTACCCTCATATATGAAGTTTAGAGGGAAAATGAGAATGCGTTAGGACTCACAAACTCCAACCCTAAGCAATGTTGCCACTTGTAGGGGATTTTTCCATATGTTAGGATAAAATGGCGCTACGAAAAGCCATTTTCCCCTACTTGTGGGAAGATCGCTTTTCGTAACTTATTCGGAAAAATTACGAAATGTAAGACAAAGCAGGTAAACGGTCTGGTTTTTTTTAAACACTAAAATTACAGGAATTTGGTTCTCTTTTCCACTAAATTTGCTTCAGCATCGTGCCTGAGGAAATGTAGGGAATAATCACTGTCGCTGAAGAGGAAAAACACATGACCAGAGTGGCAACACTACTCCAGGACACCAGTCCACAATTTCAGGTTTGTGAGATGTTGGAAGTCTGGAATAATCGTTGGTATACATAGCGAGTTAGAAAGGAGGGGCTTTTTAATGTCCATAAGGTTCGAAATGGTGAAATCTTTGTGTAGTTGGACTGATGCTAAGTTTTCATTAACTTTCCTGCAAGAGTTTTCACAAGCCTCGAGAGAATACCAAATCCGAAATTCGTGCGAATAGCTTCATGCTCGAACTCGCTTCTGCATTGATTTCGTATGATGTTTAATACCTCGTCTTACGTATTCTATATCTCATTACAGGCTATGAATTACTGTCATAAAGGGGGGGATTAAGAGAACCAGGTTTCTTTTTCTTAAAGTAACCAATCGATATCCCGATATGACACTATCGACCGATCTTTGCGTTGAGCCCCTTTTCATGGGGGGTGACGCACAAGCGCGGTTTGCATGGTTCTACAAGACAGTCTTCCCTCCACTAGCCCACATAGCACCTTTCTAACTACCATGAGACAACGACACTGTTCTTGAGAGGGTTTCTAATGCAGATTTTAAGTCCCGGGTTTTCGGCATGACATGAAACACTAACCAGGGTCAACATTATGTGACAAAAGAGGTTTTGTGTTATTTTCCTTCCCTCTGTGACCAGCTGATAGAACTTCAGGGGGCTGGATTTACAGATCAGAGCTCTGTGAGGTCGGAAGATTATCATTGTGACAAAGACGTATTAGATCAACAATATGTAGAAATGTTATCTGTGGCATAACACATAGCTGTGTAGTGACGACGGACCTGTAGTTTAGCGCACCAGGAAGATTGTATCGAGACGTGGAAACACTGTGGTGAGTTCTGTTGGTCTGGGAAGTTTCTGAGATGAGAACATGTTCAATGTGTTTATTCTCTGTCTTTCTTTCTTTCTTTCTTTCTTTCTTTCTTTCTTTCTTTCTTTCTTTCTTTCTTTCTTTCTTTGTCTTCCTTACTTTATTTATTTATTTATTTATCTGTCTCTTTCTCTCTCTCTCTTTTTCTCTCCTTCACGCACAAACACATATTCACACTGTCTCTCTCTCTCTCTCTCTTCCCACTTCCTCCTACCTCTCACTTTCATTCCCCTTGCTACTTACTTCTTTCTTTCTTTCTTTCTTTCTTTCTTTCTTTCTTTCTTTCTTTCTTTCTTTCCTTTTTTCTATCTATCTTTCTTTCTTTCTTTCTTTCTTTCTTTCTTTCTTTCTCTGTTAAGCCTTTTTTTTTCTATGTTTCTCTACATCCCTTTCTTTCTCTCATTTCTCTTCCTTTATTCCCTTCTTTGTTTCTTTCTTTCTTTCTTTCTTTCTCTTGCTAACGTCTTCTTCTCTTTCCTTCCTTCTCCGTCTCCCTTTTCTTCTTTATGTCTATCTGTTTTCCTTCCAAATCTCTTTCAAGTTTCTTCTTTCCTCCTCTATATTCGTGTTGACATTTTTATCCTTTCCATATCTTTCCCAACAACAAACGTTCCCAACACATAGCAGTTTTCATTTTTTTTTCCATTACAGTAGAATACGCACGTAGAGTAATGTATCATGGTGTCAGAATGCTGACATTGAGGTGTTTCTCAATTTCGTTTTTTTTTTTTGTTTGAGACTTTTACGAGCATAAAAACCTGACAATGCCAATTTCAGATAAAATTCGCCAGGAAGAAATCGCCATTACACTTATAGTAATCGATTTGCATACAAAAGTGTTCTAAATAATGTCTTAGCATTCATAAAAAGTTATGTTCAGTGCTTCAAGATATGTCTTTGATAGCTATAAATTTCAAGGCTTCATTATGAAAACTTTCTTTCTCGCCGCGTAAAAGACATCTGGGTGCCCCCTCGTATGAATAGGAATAGAAAATGACTGTAACTGATACTTGTGTTCGTTATTTGCATTTTTCAAGCATTCTTCACATCGAGATGGATCTTATGCTGCATATACTATGCACGTTATCCTTATGGCATGCCAGACAATGAAAGGTGCATAATAATACCTGCTGACAAAATCAAATCTATACTTTCACCAAAACGGGGCTTAGCAGAGCCACGAACAGAGAAACTACTGTCTCCTTTGCTGACAGTGTGATTCCATGCTTCCAGTTAGGAAAGATGTACAGTTGAACTACACATAACTCCAATACAAAAAAACAACAACATTGAAACGTTTCATCGAAGCGAAGCTGATATTCTGTCTTACTTCTGGAGGGATTTGTAAGAGTCACTTTTTCCCCAAATCTGGGTTACCTCGACAATTTGGGGTTTTCATCGAAATCAGCTGCACTACCCTAGCAGAGTTTACATCATTGTCTGGATTAGACTACAGAGGCGAAGTAAATCATCATACACCCAACATGAGTGCGACCACATCGAGACGGCCTTCGTTGGTCGTCCCTCGCAGACCTTCACTAGTGGAGTCAGGAACCGGAAACGTCCGATCCGCCATGATTATGACGTCAGCTCATACGACTCGGGATGGTCATTTGTCAGTTGGAGCGGGTCGATATGAGAACACCTATCAGCTGGCACCAGAAAAGCAACTATCCAGCTGCAAACTGCAGAAAGTAAGTTGGTGATTCAGTAGTTCCGTAGGCATCACAGTGGTCTTCCAACTGTGCTTAAAACATCAGTTTTCTTAGATCTATTATGAGGATGTGAAATCTTTTTTCTTTCACAAAGTAGCAAAATAAGTTCTTAACAAAGACGTTCTGGTGTTCGTTAAATACGTTTTGAGGCAATTTGGTATGACCTATAGAAAGCACAAGAATACACAGGCTTGGCCTGGGAAATAGTTCTATGGAGACAAGATTTAAGCCAGGAACCTGAGTAAGCGTGGATTTGTATCGTGGCATACATGGCCAACATAAACTCTAAGACCTTCCAAGATTATATTGGAAAACACATCCGAATCACAGAGTTCTGAATTTCTCGAGTTCTGAAGTAATGTTGATGATGAACTTTTCTTCCCTCCTTCTCTCTCTTTTCCAGATAATCAAAGATGTTCTGACAGAGCAGCTGACCGGTCAAACCTACAGCTCAAATACTGGAACAGTCACGAAAAAATTGGCAGATAAGGTAAGGCATTTATTTTCCTTCCTTGTTCCTGATTTACCTCTCCCGTATTTCCCATGGTCTGAGTGTGTGGCTCGATGGATGGATGGATGGATGGATGGATGGATGGATGGATGGATGGATGGATGGATGAATGACGAGACAAATGATAAATTTCCTCCTATAGCGTTTAGTAAAATATCATCATTAACAGATGTCTTTGAATTGTCATGTACATATAAGCTAATTTTTTATATGATATCCATGAAAAATGGTCTGAGGAGGAATATATGTAACCAGAATTAGAATAGACCGTTCAATCTCCAAATAGTCACTTGGCAGTTTAGACAAAAATGATACACAGGAAATCATCTTACTCAGGAAGCGGGGCGGCAAAAGTTCTTCAGAAAAGACACCTCCCTCCCCCCATCCGCCCATTTTCCTCTTACAGTCTAGCAAATCAGTGTCTTTGACTTCCTGAATTTATTCTTTGAATGGCAATAAAGGGACAACGTAACTGATATCCACTTGACGCTCAGACCTTTTCAAAACTTCTTATCGTGTAAAGTATAGGGTGTCTTTCTGCCTCAGATGAACACGTAAACCCTGTCAGCACCTAGATTGTGCCACTCTACTCTAAAGGGCCTGGGCCTGGGAGTCATGATTCCCAGGTGTCCTCTTGATGACTCCCAGGTGTCCTGTTGACTTTTATCATTTAATGGCTCTACGAGGGTTTCGAAGCCGTAACCTCCTGGTTTTGTTGTTTTTTTTAAAAGTCTTTGTTGCATGTCCCCTCCATCACCGGGAAGCCATGGCGCAAGTTGCAGTTTCGATATTTAAACTTTGATATATTTGAACCAATTTTACAGGTCACGACCTGTAATAGGATTGGAGCCTTTTTTCCTCTATGGGCTATATTAACACTTTGAGCTGCCCTCTGAACCCAAAGTTTTAGCTTTCACCCAGACCCATACCAGATTGAAGCTCATTATGTGGCCCAAATTTTAAGACTTACCCAACCCTAGCAAGCCCATTGAAGTTTTGAGCTTGGCTGCTATTTGTAAACAGACCCTACATTTTTCACTGGTCAATGCCAAACCCTTCCTCTTCCGCCTGAGCACAACCTTGACCTGGCAGTTCCAGCCCAGGGCTAAATAGTGCCCGGTAAAATAAAGTAAAATGGACACAGATTCCCATGATATCAAAATGTCCCCCCTGGAGTCCTTATTACTTTATTACTGGAAGCAGGGCATGCCAAAAGAGGGAAAAGGGGAGATGAAATATACCCCCTGAAAAGTAGGACCACAAAGTGAAAGTACAATTACAGGCCTGTAACCTACAGTGGAAACAATGTTTTAACCAGTCAAACAACTGAATGACAATCGTGACATTTTTATCCTAACGACCCGCCTTCCTTTCTTCCTTCCATGAACAGATCAAGCAGAAGGCGAAGGAACTGGCGGTGCCGAGGTACAAGTATGTGTGCACTGTGATCATGGGCCCTTCCAGGAACGCCGCTGTATCCATTGCAAGCCGTTGTGTATGGAATACCAACTTTGACACTTACGCTGAATATACCTACAAAAACAATGAACTGTACGCCTCCGGAGTTATATATGGTGTGTATGTAGAATAGTCGGTTAGATGTGTACGTGTACAGTTTAAAGACTCTGCCGTCTCGTTGCTGACCATGATGATGCCATTTACAAATAACCATCCTCGTTACTATCATCCTTATGTCAAAACTACTATAATCGTTACAGTTGATTCCGCTTTATAGCAAGTTTTGATATAGGCAACACTTTCCAGAACGTGAATGTTTTATTAAGATAAAATGTGTCGCTTAAGGGCAACTTTTCGAAGCCCCCATTAAGTTGCTGTTGAGCGAAGTCGGCAGTGCTGTATTCATCAGGTTCAAAATTACAATGGAGATTTGTTATGATTATGAATGTTACACATTAAAGTTTGATATTCTTGTATATCATATTTTGTTTGTGACATAATGATTGTGTGTCATAGCTGATGATCAGGGAATGTTGTATGGTTTACATAAGCTCTGACTCGGGCAGAGGGCGGTCGTGATAGTATAGTGCATACAATCAACATCGTTTAATCGCAGTCTGGATAAGCACAACTTCCCTTAAATTGCACATATAAACTTCCATTCTCTTGATAAAAGTTAGTGGGTTACACAACTCCTTTTAAGGGCAATTTCCATACTCCCGAGGGTTTCGATTAAGCGGTGTCAACTGTATTAGCATTTTTAGAATGAAAACATAACCACACAAAGAAGGTAAAGCATTTTCAAATTTTGCTTTAATTTATAAAATTTTCCCCATGGAGCGCGCTCAAATTATGTACAAAAATAAGTTATTCCTCTCCTCCTCCTTCTCTCTCTCTCTCTCTCTCTCTCTCTCTCTCTCTCTCTCTCTCTATCTCTCTCTCATTCTCTCCCTCTCTTTCGTTACTCTCATTCCCCCTCTCCTTCTCACTGTCTCCATTTTTCTTCTTTTCTCTCTCGCTGCCTGTCAACACCTCCATCTTTTCCTCGGCATAATGAAAATTACATGTTCAGTAATAAAGGAAACCATAAGGTACATGATCTAAACTACAGAAAATATTGTTTTGACGATGGAAATGACAGTGACAGACAAGTTATTCACCAGCTTCAGTAATGCAGAATAAGAAACGACTACTAAAAATGTCAAAAAAGCTTTGGCGATGAAAAGAAAAGAGGAAATCTAATATACAGAAGCGGCTGGACACATTCTCAGGCAAATGTCCCAAGCAATCACCCACAATGCGAACATTCTTCCATACATGCATAATATTACATATTATAGACGATTGTCTACACACACACTTTACCTATCACACAATCATTCTCATTTGATAGTTCGTATCACATGGGCTTCACCATAGGGAAGTATCATTCGATCATGTTCATGTCCTCCAGCAAAAGGAAAAATGTATGAGGGTGTATTCACATGTCTTTTACCTGACCACGAAGCAAACAAGATTATCAAAGATGCATACCTTAAAACAACCTATCGGCCTATAAAAGGATTCCAACACCAGACGCAGATCATAGAGCAAGGAAATATGTTTGTGAAATATTCCCAAAACGTGTTTATTGTCTGAATTTTCGCATCCTTGGCTGGGTAAAAGATTTCATGACAAAATGAAGTCAGTTCTAGTTTGAAGGACTTTTCCAGGTCATTCACTGCTGAATGAAATGTGTACTCAGAAATTGTTATTTCACACAGACAGCATAATGTACTAACATATTTTTCACGACTGTAGAATTCATCTTGAATGATTCAGTGAGGGAGATATGGGTAAGCCCTTGTATATATATCGAACATCTTGTGCTCATCCAGTAGGTAAAAATGTATTTAGATATTAGAAAATCGCCAGGAAATTGATATCTCCCTGAATTTTTAGTCGGTTTGTTGAGGTAGGGGAACGGTTACTCTTTACAGACGATAGCCTGGATGTTGATTTTAGTCACATGCTGAATCCATTCATTCTCACTAATAATGATTACGTAATATAATTATGTTTCTTCAGTATTATGCGTCGACTCAATTTCAACATGTGATTAGGTCTTCTTGTTCATGCCGACAGACAGACATACATGTACACGTAGATGAGAATGAGATAGAATTTCGTCACAGCAATCCTTGACTCTTCTTGTTGTCCCAATGTCGACGTCTTTACCTGCTGGAATCGCCAAAGATAACCTTCTTCAGTTCCATCATAGGAGCCTCAAACGCCAGAGACGCCACGAAGGCCAGGGCATAGGATATGGTCACTGTGCCAGCAAAGAGAAATGCCTGGAACAAGTTGTTTACAGCAATGAGAATTGATACTTTGAAAAGTACTTTCCTTCAAGTTTAGAAAGAAAGCAGGCCATGATAATTCAAGTTCAAGTTCAAAGGTTTTATTAGGCCATAGGTCAACATTATACAGTACAATACGATATTACATGAGTACAATCCACTGTAAAGACATATACGTGTTACTCATGCCCACTATTGCCACTCATCTACCACTTTCTCATCTATATCACACCTAGTCTTTCGAGAGTTAGATCTAGGGGTCCCATGAACTGGAACTCTTTACGTTTTCGTTACTTCCTATTCATTATAAGTTTGATGGAATAAGGGATATATATGTATTTTATTTTGATTCTGCATGGGATCCCTTCTGAGAAGTTGGCGGAGCTTGCACATTATGAGGTAGTAACAAAATGTGGAAAATCCCTTGCGGTACATTGGAAGTGGAAGCTCAGCAACAATGGCTACCACCATCTACGTTTCAAATTTGTTAGTGGAACTTTTTTTTTTTTTAACGGGAGGAGATGGCAAGAAGGAAGGGTGGTATGTATGGCGTAAAAAAAAAAAAAAAATTAAAGGTGACCATGTAAGGTGATTAGTTCATACAGGTTCGACTGCTCTTTTAGGGAGGTATGGCTACACTTACCAGGTTGATGTCATCCGTGTGAAAAGGGCGTCTACGTGACAACAGGTAGTAGCTGATGACCATTGGATGGATCAGGTAAGCGCAGTAGGTCAGTCTACTCAAAGGAACAAACCCTTTCCAGGACAAGATTTTGTTGATGAAACCTTTGGGAAGATGGATGAATGAGTTATCTAGTACAATTATATTTGACAACATGGAGAGACATAAGCTTATGTCACATTTCCGGACAAATTTTCGCTAACTGGGAGGGGAGTTT
>JAWQUT010000035.1:2238390-2243390 GCA_033807755.1 Ellobium chinense
GGGGGGGGGTTGGAGAGAAATAGGTCTTTCAATTGTTCAGTAGATCTTTGGTATCCCTCCCTCTCCCTCCCTTTCCTTTTCCCGGCAGTGCCGGGATACTGTATCTCAGTCATGGATAATTGTGTACACAGACAATTTGTCTGAGACTAAGACAGGAATGCTGGACTATTTTTATTGCAAGTCCTACATCCATATCAAAATGTGTTGCCTCAAAATAAGGCTTAAGTCTCTTTCCATTTTCTGACATGATATGAAAACTATACGCATATCACTTTCATTAAGTTCTGGCCCGAGATCATATTGCTGTTTAAAGTAATAGGAGCCACCCGCATGCAATGTATAATGTTCAGAGATCGCTTTGCTAAATGCCAGTTTTCGAAAACGAGACCTCTTTTCTTTGTTTTGTTTTGATTCTGCTGTTAAGATTTGATTATGGTGTTTATCGAGGTTTATTGAGGTATATCGAGTTTCTTCTTGTTATGAAGTTTTTCAGATATGCCTATAATATACGGTGCGTGTGTATGGGTTCTCATGTGTG
Source organism: Ellobium chinense (assembly GCA_033807755.1). NCBI lineage: Eukaryota > Metazoa > Mollusca > Gastropoda > Ellobiida > Ellobiidae > Ellobium > Ellobium chinense. Next base: position 2,238,929 of record JAWQUT010000035.1, read on the forward strand.
TTCGAGTTTGTAAAATGCTGTGTGTGTCTGACACAGTGTAGTTTATGTATTGTAAAGCGCTTCGAGCTTTTCGGAGGTGAGGCGCTTTAAACATCTTCTTCATCATCATCATCATCATCATTATTATTATTGTTATTATTATTATTATTATTAAATATTTTTATTGCACTCAAACGGCGATGAAAATGTACACCGTTGGAGCAAGAGACCAGAGATTTGCAATGTAGAACCGATAATTTGAGTATGGGAGGTTCTACTGCCGCAGCTTAGCTGAAAAATGCTACCTACCCCCGTATCCAGTTGCACAAGCGAAGATGAGCCAGCCGATGGCCGTGGCCCAAGCTGTACGGTGTAACGCGTTGTAGAACGCGGCCAGCCCTGTGGACATGGGATCACCGTTACTGTGTGGATACAGGCCGTACAGAACTAAGAGAGCCACTATCCAGGCCAAGAGCCAGCCTACAAACACGATCAGCTGGGGGAGAAAACACACATAGTGAGAGATTAGCAAGAGTGGACCATCCCACATTTGCTGTGCTTTGAGAAATTGAGGGATGAAGTTGGTATTGCCACTGAGTTATAAAGACTTGTAAAAGAGAAAAGTTGGTGTTAGAAGTACCCCATAGGCCAGACATAGCAATTTAATGGATGTTTATAGCAAGACTGAGTCAATATCTATTTATAGAATCCTTTACCGCCAAAATCGTAAAAATTTGGGATGGTCCACTCTTGCTCTACGGCAACCAATTACAGTTTGAAATGTAATTTATTTAGACCAGTGGTCAGTCAAAATACATGTATAACAATTACATAAACATACAAGTCAAACAAATTCACTTTCTGTCACTTAATTCCCTTTCTCTCGGCCTCTGCCGGTCTGTCTGTCCACCAGAATCTGTTTATCTGTTAATCTGTTATTATGAGACCTGTTCGTCTGTTTATGCTGTCAAGATAGTGCACGCTTAAGCGACTTTCTATCATCACTACTCCTGCTGACCTGAGAACTTGATGGCTTTCTCATTGCCCTGTGAAGCCACCAGTACCTCTCATATTATAGGCACTTTCATTAGCTTTCGAATAATAGCCTTGTGTGCAGCCTGGTACTCATTTCAGAGAACGTGAATGAATTTGTCTCCCATTCGGAAATCAAAAGCCACGATGCTTAGATCCTGAGTTCAATCCGTAATTTATAGATACATGTATATACTCTACATGTCTTTAGCCACGCCGCTCAAAACTTGAACAAAATACTGGACGTCACAAAGCGAAAACTAAAAATGTTTAAAAATCATTCAAAACGGGACACAAAATATAGCATTTAAGAGTATGATCTGATCATAATAGAAGTGCCAAGTGTGTGAAATTTGAGTTCCTTACTTAGACTGTTTATCTTCTACAAGTACACGTAGTAACTGCTCGTATTTCGTAGAGCATAGGTCTGAGCAGATGGGACCTTGGGTGGTTAAGCCTGGATAGAGTTCTCTGCCTTATTTACAAATATATTTTTCATTAAAAATATGAAATGTTGATAAATGTGTTGATATCTACAGATGTCCAAAACGATGTATCTTACACTTCTCATCCGGATACGACATTCGGTCACGTGCAGTAAATAGCCGGTTACCATGCCAACCAGATACGGACCAATCCGGCAGTAGGGTTTGATGTAGTAGTAATAGTAGTAACTCCCTTCTCGCCTGTGGGAAACATTAAATGGTCAGTACAAGTGGTGGTGATAGTGGAAGTGATGCTGGTTGTAGTGGTGCTGGTGATGATAGTGGTGGTGCTGTTGCTGCCGACGATAATGATGACGATGATGATGATGACGCCAGTTCGAAAATTTATGTATTAAATTTGTTAAATTGTTATACTGTACTGTAGTTTTCTTTCTTTACTTATTTACATCCACTGCGGATAAATGTTTTGTAAATATTGATGATGATGGAATGGTCATGATGATGATGATGATGGTATTGTTAATATCGTTGTGACTGCTCATGATGAAAACACATCATGATGGTGGAGGTGGTTACTGCTCCGGTTGATGCTAACTATTCTATGTGATGATACTGCTAATCAGGATGATGAGGCTACAGAATAGTAGTGTGGATAGTGACTGCTACTGTTGATGCTGTTGTTGGTACCACTGCTCCTATAATGTAGCTGGTGAAGAATGGTATTGTTAGGAGAAAAAGTTTTGGTGTAAGATCTCCAAAGAAACTTCAACTTAAACAAGGATTAAAAAAAAATACAGGGAGTAAGAAGATGTTCATATATACCACATAATTCTTATATAATATCTGAAGCTAAACATATTTTATTGCTTTCACAGTTATCGCTGAAAAAAAAATGCGAAAGAGCGGAGGAAGGTCATGAGCTGTTTTATAAACTAGGAAATCAACCTTGTCCATGAATGCGTTGACAATCGCGCAGTGTGATGAGCGGTTGTATAGAGACACCCAAAATAATCACTTGTTTCAAACGAATGCGCTCTTGTTTATGCGTCAATCAGAGAAAGCTTTTATTTTCAAGTTCGGATCTCTTTTGGGCCATTATGGCAGAGGCAGGCATGCACATTGGCATCTCCTGATGTTAGGATCTTATTGTACACTACGAATTATGTGTGAAATTCACACCTGTGTTTTTGTCTGTAGACTCAAATATGACGTAACACCAGAAAATGCCNTTATTTACATCCGGTGCGGATAAATGTTTTGCAAATATTGATGATGATGGAATGGTCATAGTGATGATGAAGATGATGATGATGGTGAGGATGGTGATGATGGTATTGTTAATATCGTTGTGACTGCTCATGATGAAGACACATCATGATGGTGGAGGTGGTTACTGCTCCGGTTGATGATAACATTCTATGTGATGGTACTGCTAATCAGGATGATGAGGCTACATATTAGTAGTGTGGATGGTGACTGCTACTGTTGATGCTGTTGTTGGTACCACTGCTCCTATAATGTAGTTGGTGAAGAATGGTATTGTTAGGAGAAAAAGTTTTGGTGTAAGATCTCCAAAGAAACTTCAACTTAAACAAAGATAAAACAAAAAAATACAGGGAGTAAGAAGATGTTCATATATACCACATAATTCTTATATAATATCTGAAGCTATAATATTTTATTGCTTTCACAGGTATCGCTGAAAAAAAAAATGCGAAAGACCGGAGGAAGGTCATGAGCTGTTTTATAAACTAGGAAATCAACCTTTTCCATGAATGCGTTGACAATCGCGCAGTGTGATGAGCGGTTGTATTGAGACACCCAAAATAATCACTTGTTTCAAACGAATACGCTCTTGTTCATGCGTCATTCAGAGAGAGCTTTTATTTTCAAGTTCGGATCTCCTTTGGGCCATTATGGCAGAGGCAGGCATGCACATTTGGCATCTCCTGATGTTAGGATCTTATTGTACGCTACGAATTATGTGTGAAATTCACACCTGTGTTTTTGTCTGTAGACTCAAATATGACGTAACACCAGAAAATGCCATATACTCGTATGCGCATGCTGTACCTCCCATAGCTATGACTGTCCGTTAGAAATCTGAACTTTAAACAAAACCTCTTTACTGGTCAATGTTGTCGAATATTGCCGAGCCCCCACTGCCGGTGTAACCCAAGAAATTCCACATTTTGTAACTAACGTCTGAAGTCTTCCCAGTTCCCTGCTGCGTAATTTGCTGCTCCCCGGAGGGACCCCACTGGAGGCAAAACACGTCCCCATATGGAAAAGACAAGGCAAACTCACGGATGCAACATGTCCCAGTGTGGCTGTAGATTCAATTGCCGTGAAATGAGTCCAGAAGCCAATGAACTTCCGAAGAGCATCAGTACAAGGATGGTCATACCTATCTTGCCAAAACTGCCAGAAACAACAAAGAATACTGTGATACAGTAGGCTCCGCTTAATAATAATATGAATAAGTCCAGCTTCCGCTTAATCGCAACATTTTCAACATAAAAAAGTTGCATATCTTACATAAAAATTACTGGATAATTCCCATATATTATGATCGCAATATTTCTGTGCTCATATGGAGTTGCGACTGAGTTGAGTTGTATTAAAAAAAATGGATGCAAATCTGCTAGAGCATTATATCCAAAATGCTTGTGAATATTTCGTATATATATATAGTTTTCTATAGCTTCAATAGCTTTTAAAAGCATTTTTATGGACATGTGCGTCCGACACGCTTTCAAACTACTGTGATGTTGTCAAATCGGTGGAAACATGTCAGTAGGTCCTACGTTTCGAATATTGCAATCCCGTTTGTAAACACTGGTCAGTTGCCCTTGCACATCTGTGTATAATGTTATCGGCTGAGGAGAACTTAGTAATGCATTGGCCTTCTCAAGGCCTCTCCTACATTCCTCATAGCAGACTGATTCCTTTTAGACGATGACGATGAGCTAAAGGAAACTACATGTACTTTCTAACTGGGACAC
>JAWQUT010000035.1:2245890-2255890 GCA_033807755.1 Ellobium chinense
ACCAGCTGGAGGTGCCTTTGACTGCACACACTGAATGATTCTTACCTCCAAAACCTGTACAGGTAAAAGTGAAAGAAAAAGGTGCGATTTGGTTTGGTGCGCTGGAGTTCCTTCAACACAAAGGAGATCGTCAAAAGCCCACTGGAAAGGAGACAAAGGCAGTAAAGGTGCCTGGGTGGTGGTGGTGGTGGTGATGATGGTGATGCAGTGATGGTGATGATGGTGGCTGTGGTGGTCGTGTTAGTCTTGATGTGGTGATGGTGGTGGTGGTGGTTGTGGTGGTCGTGTTAGAGATGGTGATGGTAGTGAAGGTTATGGTGACATCACTGGTAGAGGTAGTGACAAAGATGGTGGTGCTTCTTTTGATGATGATGATGATGATGATGATGCTGTTGTTAATAACAGTCTTGGTTACAGTAAATGGCTATGATGGTGATAATGATAATGACATGGATGATGATAATGATGAAGATGATGATGATGATGGTGATGATGATAACTATATGTATTTCCTATGAGCACAGATTGAGACAGATGCTGGCGGAGCCGTTTTAGAACGCGTACATCACAAACATTTCATCAAAATAATGAACTGCATGTTCCCAAATTGTGTGCAGCCTAAACCGACTAACCTGATCATGAAGAAAGTGTCTATGGCCACAAGTGAGTTAGATATGGCTTGGAATGTCCAGTTCGTGGCTCCCCTCTTGATGTATTCATCAAAGTTTTCTGAAGGGATGGAGATGTTAAAAGAATCTAGAAACAATTAGTTGTAGATTATAGTGAAAAAGATGTTAGAAGTACTGTATTAATTGTTGGGAATATCTAAGGACTATTCCACCTCTGCTGGTTTAGCGTTAAAAGACAAGTTAGGAAAGAGAAAGCACACATGGGAGAGTTCCTACATAATGAGGACGTCTAGTGATTGTCCCAGTGAAAGGTCATTCCCCTACTCCTTCCCTAACCCTGACCCTGCCCCAACCCTAAATTAAGCAGTAGGTGGGAGAGTCGTTGATTATTGCCAAATTACACACTAACGTAGACAAGTGTCAATTGCAAAGCCTGTCAGTATCACCCTTGTTATTATTTTTGTTATTATTTTGTTGTTGTTGTTGTTGTTACTGTTTTTGTCCGCGATGATGTTTTCGCTGTAGTTGTTGCTGTTGGTGGTCATTGTCGTCGTTGTGGTGATGGTGTTGGTGGTCGTGGTTGTAATGGTGGCAGTCATGGTGGTGACGGTGCTAAACATATTTCTGATATAAATTATATTCGTAGTATGGTGATTTTCATTCCTGTTAAATGTATATTATGGGCATTATCATACAGATGGTTTACTGCTCACACATCCAGGCCCTAGTGATCAAAACTGAATATACATGTAGATTTACCTTGCGTAACCTTCTCATTACCTTGACCTGACTTTGAACCAGTTCGTGACCCTGACTTAACCTTGACCTACTTACCCATGGCCCAAGCCTCACGACTGAAGATGTGACCTAGTATAATCCAGGTCATGCTGATAAAGCGTAAGCCATTGATGCACTCGATGGTGTCTCGGGATGTTGCAGTAGACAGCAGGTTCTCCATGTTGGTGTGGACAGAGAATGTCAGCAAAATCTTGCCAAAGGTTCCTTGTAAGAATGAGGGCATCGATTGTTAGACAGGAAATCGTAACTGTGCTATGAAAAGGACCCAAAAGTCATTTTTCACCCTTCTGAGAGAGCCCACAGGTGACATTGCTATGGCAAGGCAAAAGAAGGAGTCAGCGAGTACCTTTGCTAATGCAATTTTGGCATGAAAATACTGGCTCATTTTTTAAAAATATGTCACCATGAGACTTGATCTCACAGGCCTAAACAACGTGGTGGTTGTTTTTTTTGTGTGTGTGTGTTTTTTCAATGACATAAGTATAATTCAAGCCATTTTGGAAGCTCAGTGATGAACTGTATGTGCATGCATTAGCAAAGACATTTTAAGAACTAAACATATTGCTCATGGTTCTGCTGTTCTGCTTTGTTCTAGTTTTACATGCTTTAGACTTTTTCAAATGTAAATTTATGGCATTTTCTTGTTTTCGTGAATGCGTATGCACACTCATTTTATAATCTTGTTTACATATGTAGACTATTTAGTTGCCAGTAACAAGCTGATATTAATAAACGTTCTGAGTTCTACTCTAACAAAGTCGATTCTGCTTAATGGCTCTCCTCCTGTTATGGCAACAATATCCTAGTATGTTTGCTATATAGACATTTTAAAACAAAATCACTTCGTCCGCCATGTTCTTATGGTATTGTGGCTATGCCAAAGTGAACCCATAAGCAAGCTATTTTTAGTTGACCTGCAGTGCAAACAAAAAAAAAAAAATCTCGAAAATTTCGATCCATGGATCCGAAAGGCAACAAGGGTTGCTCTCTGTATCATTACTCTGTAAAGAATTTGCAACTTACGTGGCAAAGGGGAGGAAGGATGTTCCACTGCTGGATTAATGAAGCTTTACATGTGATTCTTTCTGCATGTTTTGGATACAAATTTGGTACGTGTAAATGTATTCAGAGTTCAACAGGAAAAACCGAGGTTTTGTCTTGTGCATGGATTTCTCCAGAGACTGGAACTTCTACACATCCGCGGTAAAGGCTTTTCATGCAACTTTGGATAGTTACCTATAGGAGTTATGACTTTGAGGGCTGCACAAGATTGCAAAGAGGTAAAGAATGACTCGCCACCCGTGGTTAGCGCGGGAAACAATCACAAAGAATATATGTTATTATCACAACTGAATAAGATTATTCGCTATATTCTTATTTTGTGGTCATCAGTGAAGATTGCGCAACAAACCATTCTTCACGAGCCCAGACTTCAGAAAATACACTGCGCTCGACATGATATGGGTCTGCTGCCTGCTGGGTTTACTCGGTGGTTCACTAATTCAGACGGATGCACCACTGAACCGCGCAGCTGACGCAATAAACCGCCTCAGACCTTACGTCGCCGATCACTGGGCCGTGCAGTGTTATTTCTATTGTATCCTCTTTAAGTGAGGTATCGATATCAAGCTTTAATCATTTCGATATTGGACGATTTAGGTCGAACGTTAAAACTAGTTCATGATTATACCTCAGAAAAACAAGCCGACCTAGGTTCAGTCAACAAGAAAAAAAAATCTTTCGCTTCATCAGACAATTGCACAACACAAACTTACGACACGATGACGTAAAACTACTTTTCCAGTCCCATATTGCTATGTGTAGTTCTTGAGCTTACCAGCAGAGTAGTAGTCCTCATAGTTGGTCAGGCTCTCAGAGCTTAGCAGTGACTGGTACTCAGACCTCTGCGACTGATCTGTCATCTTTTGCTGCGCGGGGAAGGAGTCAATTGTAATCTTGTCTGTCAGTTTTTGCTTTTTGGACAAAGAGTCGTCAACGGGCTTGTCCGTCAGCCAGACTGAGTCACCTCGGGGTTTGAGGGAGAGCACTCGCCATACGCCTCGCACAACGACGGTGTCGTATACAGTAGCTACCAACATGATGAAGGCGAGCACACTGCAGATGCTTCTGTTCTCAGAAGAAAAGAGAATGGGAAGCTACGGGTTAAAAGTGTGTGTGTGTGTTGGGGGTGGAGATGGAATTATATTTATAAGAAGAGAATTTTGACGTGACTTCAAATGAACTGAGCTAGGAAGTCCGGTTCTCAGTGAACTCAAGACTGGCAGTAAGCCCACTGGGTATGGCTTCTACTAAGCGTGTCATCATGCATCGTCTGCTGTTAGAGTAAGACCATAGTAATAGGTCTGCCAACAGCTGACAACGAAAGATCAGTGAGAGTGTCACTGGTTATTGAGACCTGCCATTGTTGAGGTGTAATATTCAATGACCTCCATATTTGCAGAGTCTGCACAATGAGAATCGCATCACTATTCATATAAACTGTACCTTCTCTCTATATCATATTATATATTTTAGTATCGTACAGTACATTACAGTATCGTAATCGTAATCGTAATCGTATAGTATAGTATAGTATAGTATAGTTTAGTATAGTATAGTATAGTATAGTATAGTATAGTATAGTATAGTATAGTGAAATCTCTATGAGAAAATTGCAGAATACAATAATTGGAATGTGTCTGTCGCAAATCAGTTCTGTGCCCATTTGAAAAAAACTGAACCATGAACACGGAGATAACAAGTTGCTGATAGTAGTACGGCCTCAAGATACAGCAAGTGATATTTGAATGTAGTCCATAGACCTATCAGTGTCATAATTATTTATAGAGCTATGTTTCGGGACAGAATGTATTTTCAGTTTCTGTAATCCACATGTCTGTAATACGGCTATCTCAGTGGATTCTGGGAATGCTAGTATTCAACCCCTGTAATATGACAGTGCTTTCTCGGGGAGTTGAGGAAGTTACTGAGTGCTCATGCCTTCTGGGGGTAATGGTAAGGTGAAGTTATGTAAGTAAACCATGCCTGAATATGAAATTCATAGACCATATTTAAATTACTAGTTTATCGCTGCTGCTGCTGCTGCTGCTGCTGCTGCTGCTGCTGCTGCTGCTGCTGCTGCTGCTGTTGTTGTTGTTGTTGTTGTTGTTGTTGTTGTTGTTGTTAATTCTAAGTTTTTTTATGTAATTGGGAAGCTGAGGTAGGGCTTCAAAAAAGCTTGCAAGGTATCATATTGTAAGTATCTTATTCTGACTATCTCCAATTACTTCGACAGTGTGTCAGTGGGATTTTGAAAACAATCGTTTCTGTGAAATATCAGTTTTGGAGAAAAAGTCGAAACAGTTTAATGCTGCAAAGATCACAACTGCCAAAAGCCCAGGTCTCTCCCCTCAGCTTGCAATCATTTTATAGCACAAAGTTGTTAACAACAAGTTTACAAAGTTTATGCGGGTAAGCCCAGATCATAACTGTGATATACGTGCAAAAATACAACATACGACAAGACAGCATATGTACATTTAAAATACAGTTTTGTGATTATGATTGACCATTCCACATTTCCATTTAAATTTCCCATCTGCAGCATAAGCTCAAACAACTGACCCTGACACTTTATTCAGCTGCTCACAATAAGCTACGATTTCTCACTTAACTAAGGAGCACAAGAGCAAACTAGTAAATACTCACACTGCAGCGAAGGCTTTACCAGAGAGAGACGGACTATCCTCCACACACTTCGCATGCTTCGCCTCACCAGAAAAGTTGAGCGACTGAATATCTAGAAAGTATTCAAATGACAATGAAGATTTAAAATTTTGGTAGAAATTTTGGTAAAGTTCAAACCAAACACCTAAAACAACTACACTGCAGATCCAGATCAGGTTCGTCCAAAATAGCTATTAAGCTCAGGTTAAGTTCACGTGAACTGAACTTAAGTTCACGAAATCCGTTCATATGATCTCAGTTCTGCCCAACCCTGGGTTTTTTGTTCCCTCAGAAAGCTTGCCCTTTGATGAAGATTAGGGGCCACTTTTTTTCAAGAATTGGTTGGAAACAAATTTGCTGACATTAGTAGATGGGTCGCGATGCAGTTGCCCAATGCGCTGAACAGATTTAAACAAAGCAATGAAAATTACTTACATACATCGATAAGGATTTTCATATAATCTGAGGTGCATGTTGAAGGAACACAGATGCCCAGATGAAACTCCAAGGAAGGGTCGAATACCACAGTGCGAGTCGTCTGAAATGATGTGAGGAGGAAATACCGTGGAAAAGCCTAAAGGCAATGGCTTTGGCTACATCTCCATCAGCCTTTCCTCCTGTCTTCTTCACTCAATCACACTCACTCACTCACTCACTCACTCACTCACTCACTCACTCACTCACTCACTCACTCACTCACTCACTCACTCACTCACCCACCTACTCCTCTATATCCACCCATCCACTTATCGTCTTACTCAACCCCCTCACAAACCAATCCAACCACTCACCCACACTCTAACGTCATCACAAGAGCACTATCAGAGTACTCACATCGACCTTTATCTGTGGTAGACAGTACCGGCTGCTGAAATTCTGTCCAATGGTCACCACCTCCAAACACTCGTCATAGTCACCCAGAAAGTGAATAGCCTTGTGAAAGATTCCAGGTCCTGGTTTCCCCCATGCGTCGACCACTGGAAGTAAAAATCAAAAACATTACAACTCAGAGAGCGAGGCAACAGAGGATCTTCAAAGAAAGATGGTCCCGCCTAGCGAGTGTTTTTGCCCTTTGATTTCCTAACACTGTAGAGGGGCTGGGCCATACCTGGGTTATGACTACCTTGTGTGTGTGTGAGTGTGTGTGTGTGTGTGTGTGTGTGTGTGTGTGTGTGTGCGTGTCTGTGTGTGTGTGTGTGTGTGTGTGTGTTTGTGTGTGTGTGTGTGTGTGTGTGTGTGCGTGCGCGCGTGCCTCGGGAGGGATTTGAACCCGCAACCAACAATAGGATTGTCAATAACATAGTCAAATACAACACCGTCAAAATATAAACAACATCAGCAGTATCGACAATACAAATTATCAACAACATCCAGTCCATAATATCAATCACACATATAACATCAAAAACATCAATAAATACCATCAACAACAACATTATCAACAACATCAAGAAACTCCAACAGCTTCAATAAGTTGGTGTTTTGGGTTTTTTTAATCATCAATAATACTGACACTGTATATATCAGCAAAACCACAACATGAAAATAGTTATGAACCGATACTGTTGATAATGTCAACACCGTTGATATCGACTATGACAACTATGCTTTCACAGCATGCCTTATCATTGTCTGCGTAGGAGTTCCTCGGTGGTGTTTTCCCTTCAAATAAAGAAAAGGTTAAGTAAGTTCATATTCTTCCAAGTTAATGCAGTCAACATATTCGCCCTAATTCACCTTAAGATAAAGCACGCAGTATTTTAGGTTCTGAAATGAATGTCAACTCTTCAGCAGTGAGTGGATGTCAACCCTCATATTTTTAATTTAATTCCAATGTGGTAAAGTAAAGATATATATGAACAGCCTCCCCCTCCTTTTCCAGTAAATCATGTACGAGGGTCTATCCATATATCTTTTACTTTATCATCAGGGACGTAATTTAAATATCTGAGGGTCAACGTCCATTCACTGCAGAGCAGCTGACGTTAGTGAAAAATCTCCAGCCCTTTTTACCCCTTGCCTGTCTGAAAAACATCGACCGACTTTAAATATTCTCCCACTATATTAAAGAACAAGAGGTGATCCCAGCCCCTACTAACCTTTTCTGAAACGGTGGTAAGTTGTAAAATTCATTATATGTCATATCCAGATTTTTGTATTATCTGCTTCCGACTCACTCACTTACAATTATTTATGTCTAATTAAGATAACAATGTAACATTTTATTTTTATAGACCCGTATTAGTTCTTATATTTTAGGCATCCTTTCTAGAGGAGAGCTTTTAGCTTTTAATACTGACCAGTATTTGTATTATACTAAATCAATGTTGTAAATCATTTCAAAAGTTTCGTGGGTTGGAGAAAAGAATTAGGCCATTGAAAAAGCTCCTTCCTCCATCTTCAAAACATCCACCCACCCACACACGCACACACACACACATACTCACACACACACACACACACACACACACACACACACACACACACACATACATACATACATACATACATACATACATACATACATACATACATACATACATACATACATACATACACCCATGCATACACATATAGACACTGCAACAACTACAACAACAACAACGAATAATCCCAAAACATGGAGCTTCAAATCCTGTACTCACTTCTCAAAGCCCAGACTGTATAGTTCTTGGCTTCAGAAAACATGTTAGCCAGATCTTCCAGACACTGTCGGATATCTGGAATTTCTGTATCCAAGTCTTGAAGACTACCAGTGTTCTGAGAGTTCCATTGTTCTTCATCATCGTATGGTGAAGCCAAACTCTCCGCAAGGTTTGTAAACAGAACTTGTAAAGGTATGTCTTGGTTGGAGTCCAGGTATTTCCTTTGTCCAGAATCTGAATCCGGTGTTTCACTATGTCTTCTATGACGAAATTCAGCCGCCGAACTAAGCGCATGACTGTGAGCAAACTTGTTTAAGTTTTCACTGCTCACCCTCTCGTTAAGGCCTTGCCGAGGAAAGCCATATTGACTTGTCTGATCCGCGCTTTGCGTTTCGCTTGACAAAGTCCTGGGGGGTTGGTATTTTACAGTAGCGCATCGCGCAAGCGTCAGCAAGCACATAATCAGGCAAAACCTGAGTACTATTATTATAGTTCCTGTGCCATTCATGATGAAGGATTAGACCATAACTGAGTTTTTTTTAAAGTAGAGTTTACAATATTCCTTAAGAGCGCTTATCCTTGAACCTCATGTGACCAGATCATCCGAGATACCCGCTGAAGTACTTTGTGCTTTAGTAGACCAGTTTTACTCATAGACACGAACAGCTCATGAAATAAAAATTGTGGAATGGTCTCCTCATATTGGAGAGATTGAGTCCTCCTAAGCTTATATTTATGAAACAATAAGTTAATGAATTGGACGTGACTCTGCCGATGAGGGCTTAACACTGTATCAGATGACTGTCTTAATTCACGGAGTTCATACATTGATAAACCATTTCTGTCTTAAAATATGCATGATGATTATAGGTAACAGAGGCGTACCTAGTGTAGGGAATTATGGTCCCGTCATTGTCGTTTACAGCCAAAATATGAACCTGTTGGTTTTTTGGGGGTTTTTTTATTTTGTTTTGTTTCTTTTTATCGTNGGGGGGGGGGGGGGGGAGGGGGTTGTACAGGTATGTCGAAAAACATCATCTGTCAATAACAATAACTGTATCTTCTAAAATGTTATAGTGTACATTAAAACTGGCAAATAGGTGAGGCTTGCAGGCGTCATGATTATAGTTGATAGTATTGGTGGTGGAGGTGGTGATGGTATTAGAAGTAGTAGTATAGAAGTGGTAGTGGTGGTGGTAGTAATAGTAGCAGCAATAGTAGAATAATGATAGTGGCGGTAATCATAGTAGTAGTAGTAGTAGTAGTAGTAGTAATAGCAATAATAGTATTACTAGAAGTAGCAGTGGTACTGGTGGTAATAGTAATAGCGGTGGTATTTGTATTCATAGTAATAGTAGTAGAAGTGGTACATGGTAGTTAAGTAAAAATTATTATTGTTGTTGTTGTTGTTGTATAGTTGTAGTAGTATTAGCAGTAGTAAAACTAGTAGTAATAAGGTGGTGGTGATAATAGTAGTAGTAGCAGAAGCAATAGTGGTGGTACAAGTAGGTAATAGTAGTAGTGATAGTAGAAGTAGCAGTAGTAGTAGTAATAGTAGTAGTAGTAGTAGTAGTAGTAGCAGCAGCAGCAGCAGCAGCAGCAGTAGCAGCAGTGGTAGTGTTGTTGTAGAAGTGGTGGTAGTGGTAGTAATAGTATAGTAGCAGTAGTAGTAGTACTTCTTCTTCTTCTTCTTTTCTTCTTCTTCTTCTTCTTCTTCTTCTTCTCACTTTGGCGACTTCTGTGAGTTGCAGTAGTCAAGACTCCGTTATCTCTTTGAAGATCATGATCTTAACATAGTCTATGTCCACACTCCCCGACCTCTCTGCTTCGACGCCTTTGTTTCGGCTATCTTGCCATGACTCTGCAACACATCAGACCAGATCTATCATCGGCACGAGATTACACACACGGTGATCGGCATATCAATGTCGCAATGATAAAATGATTACAGCCGACTCCGCTTAATCGCAATCCAGATAATCCCAACTCTCTCTTAATGCCAACACATTTCATATAACAAAATGGTACATTTCTATATAAAAGTCACATGGTAATCGCAAGTCCTTTTAATCGCAATGCGTTTCTATGCTTACCAGGAGTTGCAATTATGCGAAGTTGATCGAACCTTGTTTTAACTATCCAGTGTGTAATCATTGAGATGAGTGACAGACTTGGGTGAACTACGGGCACGATTAAAAGAAG
>JAWQUT010000035.1:2260890-2263390 GCA_033807755.1 Ellobium chinense
ATAATCTGGCGCCGACCCGTAAGGAGGAAGTTGGTGGGGGAAGGGGTGAAAGGGACAGACGTAGGATATTAGGATCAGGCCTCACTTTCGCGCCACCCAGTCGCAAGCGGATGGGATGAAGGGGGGACAGGTTCTGTNTAGTCTATGTCCACACTCCCCGACCTCTCTGCTTCGACGCCTTTGTTTCGGCTATCTTGCCATGACTCTGCAACACATCAGACCAGATCTATCATCGGCACGAGATTACACACACGGTGATAGGCATATCAATGTCGCAATGATAAAATGATTACAGCCGACTCCGCTTAATCGCAATCCAGATAATCCCAACTCTCTCTTAATGCCAACACATTTCATATAACAAAATGGTACATTTCTATATAAAAGTCACATGGTAATCGCAAGTCCTTTTAATCGCAATGCGTTTCTATGCTTACCAGGAGTTGCAATTATGCGAAGTTGATCGAACCTTGTTTTAACTATCCAGTGTGTAATCATTGAGATGAGTGACAGACTTGGGTGAACTACGGGCACGATTAAAAGAAGGGAAAGGAACAAGTGACATCATTTTAACTGACATTTGGTAAGTCAAATAAGTAAGTAAAATAAAAGGATTATTCTTGGCTGTTTGTTGGGTTTCTTTAGGGTTCTGAATTTATCGGATCAGCTGCGATCGAGGGTCTGCCAGGGTCTGTTGGGGCCTATTGAGTCTACCGAGACCTGATGGGATCTGTTGGAGTCTTTTGGGGTCTGTGGAGAAGTGTCGGGATTCTTCTGGGTCAGGGGGATCTACTGGGGTCTGTCAGTTTCTGTCGGGATCTGTCAGGGTTGGGGGGAGGGGGAGGGGCTGAGAGGAGGTGGTCTGAGGGGGTTCTTTGGTCTCTTTCGAGTCTGTCGCGGTCTGTTAGGGTCTGTCAGGTCTTATGGAGTCTGTTGGATTCTGTTAGAATCTGTCGGGTTGGGAGGGCGGGACCGGGGACTGCTAGGGTCGGAACGTATGTCAGGGTTTGTCGAGGTCCTGGGGCTATCGGGGTCTGTCAAGGTCTGTTGGGACCTGTCGGGATCTATCGGGGTCTTTCAGGGTCTGACAGGGTCTGTGTGGGTCAAGGGGTCTGTCGGAGTCTGTTAGGGTCTGTCAGGGTCTGTGGGGATCTGTCCAGGTTAGGGGTCTGTTGGGGTATGTTGGGGTCTCCCGGAATATGTCGGGTTCGGGAGGGATCTGTCAGGATCTGTCGGAGTCAGGAGTCTGTCAGGGTCTAGTGGGGCCTGTCGGAGTCTGTTATGGTCTGTCAAGGTCGTAGGATCTGTCAGGTTTTGTCAAAATCTGTCGAAGTGGGGGGTTTGTCGGGGTATGTCGGGTCTACCGAGGTTTGTCGGAGTCTGCTGAGGTCTTTCGGGGTCTTTCAGAGCCTGTCGGGGTCAGTCCATCTTCTGTCGGGGTTTGTTGGGGTCAACCGAATATCAAAACAAAACTAAAGGCCATAGCAATTAAATTTTCCTCACCTTTTTATGAGCCCTTTCTTCTTTCTCCTTCCTATGCCGCCGTGTGTTGACCAGTTTCAAAGGTGCTCGCACCTCATGGCGTTTTCTTTAGGGTCCGAGGCGGCTCCTCGATCCTCCCACCATTATTCCTTGTGGGGCTCTCAGCAGGGTTGTTGTAACGAGTAAAAAGTAACGCCGCTACGAGTACTCGTTACAGTTTTCGAGTAACAATTATTACCTACTCGTTACACGCTTCATCTTAAGTAACGAAAAAATACTCGTTACCGAATTTTTGTGTAACAATTACAAAATTACTCGTTACTTTTTTCGTTACTTTTGTGTGCGTGTGTGTTTGTGTGTGTGTCACGCGCTTGCTTGACGGCCCGACTTGGATTTTGGGGGAGAATAAAAAAAATCAAAGCAAGCCGATGTCGGGCGCAAGCTCCTTCGTCTGTCCACGTGTACCTGTGCAAAACTTAACGGTCATGAAGATCGTGGTGTCCACGTAACAATACCACTGATCCTCCGTTGTTCGCTGCGTATACATCGTCACATCATTATTATGTAAATAATCGAGATATGCGCAACCGGCTACCATTTTTCAACTGTGTTTTTGCTTAAAATTGAGATGAAAAGGGGCTAGTGGTGGAGCGTAGTAATCTGGCCCCGACCCGCAAGGAGAAAGTTGGTGGGTAAAGGGGTAAAGTGGACGGACGAAGGATAACAGGATCAGGCCTCACCTTCGCTCCACCAAGTCGCGGGCGGGAGGGGGGTGCAGGGGAGGGATTAAGGAGGACAGGTTGTGTGATGTCGGGCTGCCCACGGTGTAAGGGAGGGAGGGGTGAGAGGGGCGACCTTATCTGCGTTTAGTCGGGAGGAGGTGGGGCAGGACTGAGTAAAATGGCTGTGGAATTTGAACACAGACACGAGATGGCAAAATGTTTTAAGTTTTTAATCAATCATATATGAGGATTAAAGAATACTAATGTAACCGTCACGTGCAAGCCAGAATACTCCG
>JAWQUT010000035.1:2267275-2283474 GCA_033807755.1 Ellobium chinense
GCCAAATAGTCTTGGTTATTTGGAGGGTATTTCATTCTCTCTCTCTCTCTCTCTCTCTCTCTCTCTCTCTCTCTCTCTCTCTCTCTCTCTCTCTCAATATGAGACAAAATCCAGTCTATTCATTCACTCACTCATTCATGTAATGTGAATTTAATTCGGTCCTATCTGCTTCCAAATATCTGTTAAGAATTCCCGTAATTCAGCTTGAGTTGTTCCTTGACATTTGGCTTTGCTCTGTCATCATGACCACCCCTAGGAGCACATGTATCTTGTCCATTTTTGCAAAAGTCGACTTGAGATATTTGTGCTCCCAGGGGTCGAATGAGATTTATCATGTTCTCTCATGACTAAGTAAAAGAGCTATAGAAATGTCATTGCAAGATATATATATATTATGTGGAGAACTAAATCTTAATTGGAGAATAACGGCATTTTCCATGCTCGTTGCACCGTGTCACAGCACCATTCGCGTTCCTCGTCTTCAACACATCAAAGACTGCCCAGAGACAGTTTTTTGAGTTTCGCCCTAGTGCATATGTAGGACCGCGCATCGGCTAGCTTAAATTTTGATCGTGCTGTGGAACGCATTACGTTTCGGAGTTCTCGGCCATTTTTTGTTTTTGAAAATTTTCAATCTTGGCAATATTGAGAAGGGCTAAATAAAAGGGCATTGTTTACTTCATTACATTAAGAGAGCATTTCCATCATCTGGGCCATTACTTAGAAGTTCGTGTTCACGAAATTAAAACACATTCCTGTCTATTAAATGAAGATATTGTACTGTACAAAATTTAACACATCTGTTAGGGCCGAAGGCAGCATATCTTGTACGAGTGTTTTCGTTTCGATGGAGTATGCTTCGGACAGTTGTCGGCGAGTGGCGCTGTGACACGGTAAAATTGTGCAACCAAATGTGACTGGCGCTGCTGCATGGTACTCCCGACTTGCTTAGCGCCAAAAACTGTTCGACATTAGGTTACAACGTCAACCTGCTATATTATTAGACATTAAATATAGACTGCAAGGATAAGGTTACATCGATAACCAATAAGACATTCCGTGCCGTCTAACAACATTTTTCTTTTCACCTAAGATAGTAGCAAGTCACTTTGCAAAATCCCTGTCTCAGATCAGATTTGCACGTGTGTTTTGACAAGTAGGTCTTGAAGTTTTTTGGGTTTGTTGTAGTTACTGTTGCACTTCTTCTTCTTCTTCTTCTTCTTCTTCTTCTTCTTCTTCTTCTTCTTCCTCTTCTTCTTCTTCTTTTTCTTCTTCTTCTTCTTCTTCTTCTTCTTCTTCTTCTTCTTCTTCTTCTTCT
Organism: Ellobium chinense; assembly: GCA_033807755.1. Lineage (NCBI taxonomy): Eukaryota > Metazoa > Mollusca > Gastropoda > Ellobiida > Ellobiidae > Ellobium > Ellobium chinense. The sequence goes on from JAWQUT010000035.1 coordinate 2,268,594, forward strand.
TCTTCTTGCCATGTAGTTCAATAATTATTCTTTATTAGAGTCGACAGTGCAACTGTACGAAGAAATTTAAGCTGTCTCTTTTGTAAGGCTTGTGCAACATTTCACAAATGGCACTGTGTTATTTCTTTGGTTTCTTTGAATGTTTCGGACATAGATCTTTCAACATGAGCATTTTATCCGTGTTGTCCTTGTTTCCTCTGGCTACATTGTAGTCTGCGATTTTGTCGTTCTCTGCGGCGGTGTCTGAGGAGGATAGTGCTCCACAATCACAGGGTTGTTTCCCCTGAAGGCAGATCGAATTTTCCCGACCAAGTCGCCAAGGAGAACCTTCTCCAGACCGAGCATGGGCGCTTCGAATGCCAGGGAGGCCACAAAGGCAACGGCATAGGACATGGCCAGGGTTCCTAGGAAGGCGAAGATCTGTGTGTGGAAAGAAGACAGAGATTAAGGAGCAGATGAGCACTGCTAATACTACCACCACTACTACTTATAATAATAATAATGATAATGATAATAATAATGATAATAATAATAATAATAATATGGTTTATAAATCTCGTATGCAGGCTGATGCCCACTCTCGCGACTTTATCTTATTATTACCCCAGCAGGCCAGATTACTCTAAGGCTTTCTCAGCTCCCTTGGGAGCATACAGTGCCGCTGCCATTTACAGGCGATTATCACTAGCATCCTGACAATACCTTTCACTATCTATAGCCAGGTACCCATTTTACAGACGGGTAAATTGAGGAAAATGTGAATAAAATGCTTTCCCATGGCACTTACAACAAAACCGTGGTCGAGAATAAGACCATAAGAGCATTGTATCTCGCTCCTTGCATCTCATATTGCAAATGTTAGAAGGAGTTAAGAAGGATGAGGTAGGCTGTAACGTTACTGAGGGATGAAAAGTATTGAGATTAATTTAACATTTCAATTTATTGGTTCAATTTTTGGTGTGTATATAATATATTAATATTCTTCTGTTTTCTCAAAGAATATTGCCGAAAGATGAAAATAAGGTCTAAAAAAAAAAGAAAAGGAAACATGAGATTGGCTGTTATATTTCTGAGACATAGAAAGTATTGAGGTTAACATTTAAATGGATTGGTCCAATTTTATGGCCTGTATATATGATATATGAATATCCTTCTGCTTTCTTAAAGAACGTTGCCGAAAGAAAATGCGATTTACTGTAACGTTACTGGGGCAAGGGAGGTATTGAGATTAATTCAACATTTCAATTGATTGGTCCAAGTATTTGGCCTGTAAATTATAAATGTTCTTCTGCTTTCTGACATTACATTGCCATAGAGTGAAAATGAGAATTAAAAGAGAAATAGAAAAGCTGAGATTGACTGTAACGTCACTGAGGCTTGGAAAGTATTGCGATTAATTTAACAATTCGACTGATTGGATCAACTGCTTTTGGCCATATTCTCAATGATATATTTTATTTTATGTTTTCTGCAAAAACGTCGCCATGAAGTGAAAATCAAGTTAATATATGACAAGGTGGTGAAAGATTTACAAAAACATGAATCACCAGACCGAATGTTTGAGCAAAATATAGCCTTTTCAGGGACATCTTTACGGAAATGTTCGACTTGTTGATTTTGTCTCTTTGTCGAGATGACACTTCTTATTCCTCGTTTTAGCCTCATTGAAATCTTCATAGGTTTTCCACTTTGCAAAAATTTTCCAGTTAAGTCGCTTGTACGTATGCGGGGAACCGATTTGATCAGTTTGTTAACCCTTTCACAACTACACGTTTTCATTATGTAGTAAACAGGACGCAAGCGTAGGTTGGAAACGACATGGTAATGTTACTTCTGGGACATATTATATGTAAGCCTACGTGATATCTACCGAAAAGGGTTAATGTAAGGGTTAACTTACAATGCTGTTATTGTCCAGATAAAACAGACGTCTGTGAGAGAAGTAGTAGAAGTAGATGACCAGTGGATGGACCAGATAAGCACAGTAGGTCAGTCTGCTCAAGGGAATTAAGCCCTTCCAGGACAGGATGGTGTTGATGAAACCTGAATGATAATATTCATAATGATGACGAATGATAATAAATAATAGTAATAATAATGATGATGATGATGATGATGATTATATTAATATCATCATTATTATTATTATCGTGTATTCTTTCTTTCACTAAGTACGGACCAACACAATGTTATACATTTTATGCAACTAAAACATATCAACAAAAAAAGAAAGAGATAAAATATGCAGGGGAAAAAATTTTCAAATGTATTCTTGTAAAGTGAAAGCTAAAAGGTGAAGCGATTCTTTGTACATACAGCCGAATGACTGTACACCGAACTGTTTAACCTTTGCGCCTTGTGTCTAACGCCCCAGTGGTGAGTAGGCATGGGGGTTATTGCTTTGTACCATATAGGCTATATACTGTAGTTTCAAACCTTTAAAAGTTATTAATTCCCCTGTACGTCACTAACTTCCGGTGAGTTCATGCATGCGGGGAAGGGAGAGGTGGGAGAAGGGAATTTAATCTTATTACGCACTCAATCTATATGTACAATCTTTTCAGTCCTCCAAACTTGTAGCTCAAATACATTTACGTGATTTTAAGACAATGCTAACGTGAGGGATCCGCCGGTAAAAGATACAACGTTTTTCGTAGAATGTTCCTTTTATTGAAAATGAACACAACCGTAAAAGCTACCTCAGGAGTAATGAGAAGAGTGCCTTAGGCTAGCCACAGTGTCTATAGAACAGATTAAGGCAGACCATACAAGCATCACGGTACTGTAAGGATTGCAGCTGCGTTATAATTTAACGTCTAGGAAAAACTGTCTACTGTGTCTTGAGTCATGACTCACCCCCATAGCCATTAGCGCAAGCGAAGATGAGCCAACAGAGGGCCAGACCCCAGCCAATCCTGTGCAGGGCGTTGAAGAGAGCGCTAAGCTCTGTGGACAAGGGATGACCATTGGTGTGGTGGAAGAGACCATAGACCACAGCTAGACCCACAGCCCAGGCCATGATCCAACCCAGAATCACCAAGACCTACATGAGAAAAAAAGACAATGCAATATACGTGGGCTATGCTGAATACTTACGAGAACATATATCGCTACTGTGCTTCCAGAACGGCCTGTGTCAAACTTTGGTCGAAACCAAATATGGATATCATTTTGTTCATTTGACCAAGGTCTAAGTTGACAAGTCAAAATACTTATAATTCGCCAACTCTTTATGGCCAAAATTGCTTTTGCAAAGATACACTTTTCGCTGTTTTCCCTTGCCAATTAAAAAAAACCCCGGAAATCATGCATGACACCATTGCACTTCTGTGATAAAAGTTATGAGATGTGAACTATGTCGCATATTAATTATCATGTTTTACGTATTCGTGCTCTATATCCTATGACCTAAAGGCAACATCCTGTTTCTTGCTCTGTTCATACGGGCGCTATATTCGTGACGTGAAGGCAATACCATTTCTCTTACCCTTTGCATTTAGACTCTTAAATTTCTGTGGAAATAAAGGCGAAATCCTGTCGCTTACCCTGTGGATACGGGCTCTACATTCTGTAACGTAGAGAAGATAGCCTGTCATCATGCCAACGAGATAGGGTCCAATCCTGCAGTAAGGCTTGATGTAGTACACGTTGAAGTAGTCGTTACCTTGCCTGGAACAGAGTAAATCAAATGAATCATGACAGTGAATGAATGCTTTTATGTGTGAACGATGGTGTTAAGCTCATTCTTTTTGTCAAAGTTTTTTTTTATGAGTAAATAATCATGTCAGAAACCAACTAATCAACTGTTGCGTCTGTGGCAGCGGATCTACAACCAAAAAGTGTCGTGGGTTTGATTTCCGTTACGGCTATGTTATCATGTCTTACAAATGAATTTTTATTCAGATTTCCCTCAGTCCACCCAGATTTAAATTGGTGTCTGCCTATAGGCAGCGAAAGCTCTTGTCTGACACTGTATGTATGTCAGTCAGCTGTGAAATGTACTGAGTGGTATCGTCTGTTGAGATGAGGTTGCCAGCGTAAGCATTGCCTTGGTGCAAGCCTCGTAAACATTATCATGATAATCATAACAGACTTGTAAGGGTAAAATGCATTAGCACCACTTTCCTACGGATCGAATAAGTTAGAATACGATCCATTAAGCCATGTATATTATATAAAACGAGACAAGGCTCATAGCAGGATTGGAATGAGTGAGCGTGTTAACCAGGCGACCTGCCTAATCTGGTTATGTGTTATCAGGGAGTTATTCTCTTCTTCGGGCACCAATCTATGTCCGTCTACTGGTGGGGACGATCCTGGACCTCTGCTTCTGTCTATCTGTTATCCACCTCTACACTTCTCCAGTGCTATGTGCACCCATCCAACTTTTTAGTCCATCCAGAATCTATTCTCTTTGTCTTCCTCTGGCTCGTTCAGCGTTTACTTCTCTAGCATTTACCTAAATGCTTTGGATATCATCCTCTCACTGCACGTTTCATGAATTATACTTGTATTCTCTTCACTGTTTGAAGTTTCATAATCAGGAGGTTCACACCTCTCATACGGGAAACTCACATGTTCGTTATATCGATGTTGGGTGGCAAATCGTTTTCTTGCGAGATCACGCCAGAAGCAATGGAGTTTCCAACGAGCATAGCGAGCGGTATGGCCAGGGCGATGTGACCAAAACTGTAAAAGAGTGAGTGAATAACATGAGTGTGTGGGAATATTGTTATTTTGCTCATCTACAACAGGTAGTTGTCTGAGCTCAATAAACATATTGTTATTGTTATTGTTATTGTTATTGCAAGATGGGGCATGGGAGCTTGTAGAGAGGAGCCAGAGATGGAACAGGAAATTTTCACAAAGACTTTCAGTTTCATATTCAAGAGGATTTCACGAAGTCGAAATTTTAAGGGAACACTTTTTTTTTTACTTCTCGGAATAACACATTAGACAATGGTAGACCTAGAGCCACACGGCCAAACTTCGTTCTCATGCTATTGCTGAAAATGATGAATAATAATGATGATATATTATATGCTAAAATATGTTCGTAAAACAAATGCCAGTTTAAAAAAAAAAGAAGCAAATGATTGATAGATACAAAGCAAATGACTGATGGATACAAATATGCTCTCCCACATTCCTCATTATTCTGCCTCAGGACAGAAAATCTAGAAAAGCTCTCATAGGATTATGCGTAATAAGGGTGTCTCAGAGTCATGGGTGAAATCTACCATTAAACAACTGGTGCCATGGCAAATGATGTCCTAAGATGATCATCCTTACGGGAGAAATATGCATCTTTTCAACATATTCGTGTGCAAGTTTGCATAGAAAATCCAGTACGTTTGTATCATGGTGACAGGCGACAGGTTATGCAACATGTAACTTGCATTACAACCTAAAGAAAAGAACAGTGCCTCCCCTTAAATTAGGACCAGCAATAAAGCCAACATGCCGACAGGTGCACCAGTGCAGTAAACGTTCACTACTTAAAAATGTAAAGGCGGTGAAGGGAAGGAGAGGAGGGTGAGAATACATGTACTTACTAGAAAAGTGGAAGGAATATGAGAGGGCTGATTACAAAGAACTGCATATCATTTGCAAGGTACCATGACCACCCCATGCACTGAAATAAAAAAGAAAGAATACAATATTAACGTCTAGTAAATCTTCCTCACGGCCAAACATCGTAATGTAACTTACAAGAGTGTCCATGAGCAAAGTCATAGCATGATGGCTCAAGTTATTATAGAACTCATTCAGAGATGTTTGCAAAGTTTCTTCCCGCTTGTTTTCCCTTCTTCAGTGCCAAATTTAAAGTATGAAACCCTATTGCATATGAAGCGTGGACGCCCCTTGTTAAAAAAGTTACATCTGAGGGTTTCTCGAAGGTACCTGACAACACGGTCTCCACAAAAAGTGCAAAACAAAAAAAATAAAGTCTTTAAACTATTTCTTGGCAATGAATTTGAAAAAAAAAACGAAATTATGTTACATCAGTGACCTGTATTGTGCTTGGTAATGTGTCCTTAATATTCTAATTGTGGAAACAGCTTACATGTCTTTGTCTGTGCCAGATGTTCATATCAATCTATACTCGTATTTCATAGAAACTGAATATGATTCCTCCCAGAATATACACAAAACGTTTACAAAATATATAATGAACCTATTTTTTTTTAAAACTTGTTTGCGTTTCGTGTCCAAACACTTCTTCAAGACTAACAAGTAAAAGAAAAACCACACAAAGAGAGACATACTCGTATTTATGCATGTCCTACTGATCTTTAATGCTAGTTATAGTGATTAAAAACAGCGAAATATTACAATTTTAAAAGCATACAATGAAAAGTTTGCCTTTTTTTTGCAGGGTTGTAGGTTCCACGGTTTTTTGAACTCCTAAGCTGTAGCTTATCTTATATATATGTTAATGCGGCGCTGCCGGTCTCTAACCCTTTAACAATGAGCACTCAAAAGTTATAGGCCACTATAGCATCCAACCACTTTGTGGTGGAGAAATCCATAAACATAACGACCTCATTGGCTAAACCTTTTCCGGCAATGCGATAAAAATATAAAAAAAACTAAACTAGCATCCTAATACACATACCGTGGTGTGATTTTGTCTAAAACAACAACAACAACAACAACAACAACAACAGCAACAATAATAACAGCAGCAGCAGCAGCAGCAGCAACGACAACAACAACAACAACAACAACAACAACAACAACAAACCCAACCTTTATTTGTGTCTATCTCAAATGTCAACACTAAATTGGACACATTAGATTTCCTTTGTGAACTAGTAAATAGTCTACTATTCTCACCATTTCCTTATCCTTGACTACATTGTTGATATAGAGTAAGTTGGTCCACCAGGTGCCCTCACAGTCATTTTGTTCTGTCCCATCCTCTGGCCAAATGGGTCCGTCCGACATGTATTTTACTAGAGTGATGTCTACCATCATGACCAACATGTACGGGGGAGTCAGCCTGGAGTGGTAAGCATGCATTTAGAGGATCATATATCCTTAGTAGACTAATACAGAAATGAGTACACTCATCTGTAAAATGGTGTAAAATGGGTACCTGGCTATAGGAAGCAAAAGATAGGTTACAGTTCAGAAATACATGTACGCCGAATACGAGTCTGTGAAATGGGTACCTGGCTATAGGAAGCAAAAGATAGGTAGTTTCCTGTATGCTGGCGGTCAGCACCTGAAAAATGACGGCAGTACTTAATAGTCCCCATGGAGCTGAGTGAGTTGCTGAGTGATTTGGTCCACCGAGGTAATAAAAAATTTGGATATTTCCGATCGTTTTATGAAAGGGTAGGGCTTACCTCCAAAATCGGTGAAAATAAAATTTGAAGAAAAAGAATGGTCCAGGACGTTTCTTGTCCAATTCTTTGAGTACCAAGTATGTCATCAGAAGTCCGCTGAGGATGGAAGCGAAGGTATTAGACAGTTTTTATTTACAAATTCGGATCACTTCCGTGCCAATATGGGAGAGGGAGGCATGCGCATATGACAATTTTCTTGTGTTACTATCATATTGCACGTTACGAACTGGATGTGAAATTCAGGTCTGATTCTTATCTAAATTCCCTGTGAGATGATTATCATGATGATGATGAAAAGAGAACACTATCGATATGATAATGAAATTATGGACAATGACGATGATGTCTTTATGATTTATTTTTTTTGGTGGGGGGGNGGGGGGGGGGGGGGGGGTGATGGTGCTAGCGGAGCTGATAGTGGTGACGATGATGTTGGTGATGATTCTGATGGTGGTGATAATGGTGATTAAGATAATGGTGGTAGAGAGGAGGAGATGTATGATAATGTCGTCGCTACAAGACATTCAGAATGTGCATATACGGATATGCCTGCCAGTGCATATAGAATCACTCGCTGTTGTGTCACCTGAGTGCAAAGAAAGTGTCCACTGAGACAAGAGCGCTGAGAATTCCTTGAAACGTCCATCTGGTGTAAGCCTTCTCCAAATACTCGTTTACGTTATCTGGAATAGAAAACAGACACATGACTGTAAACCGCCTTCATTTAGTCGATCTGTAAAACACATTCATGAGAAGAGACAGGAAGTATGTTAACAGGAAGTACAAGATCCGCATCAGCCAATGTAAACGAATATATTATTTTAAATCATGGCCGCTAGTAAATATGTCGGATATGCTGAGTTTGATTGTAATTGCCTCGCAGCAATTTTGCTCTATTTACCACGTTCATTTAAATGGACTTGCGATTATTCAGTGACTTTTACATAGAAATATATTATTTTGTCAAATGAAACTGTTGCAATTAAGTGGGAGTTACTATTATCCAAGTACAATTAACCGAAGTTGATTGCACGATGATGCCTCTGACCCTAATCTCGACTTACCCATGCCCTGGAGACCCATAACGTAAGTGTGACCTAAGATGACCCAGGTCATGCTGATGAACCGGATGCCGTTGATACACTCGATAGTTCCACTTCCGGTATTGGTGGACAGCAGTTTGGCGCCGTTGCTGTAGACGGAGAATGAGAGAAGAAGCTTCTCCAACATCTCGGAGACACCTGGTCATAGAAAGAAGAGTGTCGGTCATAGAAAGCAGAATGTCCCTCCGATAAGTTACGCCTTGCTATGAAGAACTCATCCTGTCGAAAGCTACAGAAACTCTAGTAGAGTGTAAGGCTAAACTGTCCTTATTTAGGGGACTGCTTTGACTCTTTGGAAATGAACTTGCTGACTACTAGTGATGGAAAGAACTGTTTCTGAGTATCGACACTTTCGAAACTTAAGAATTTCGATCAAGTTTTGGAAGTATCGGACATCTCCAATATTATTGTCCAAGGTATCGAAAGTATCGACTCCATTTTTTAATTCCCTCCGATTCTGAGTACCTAATTAATTGCTGGTCTCGTCATTGCAAAGCTAGAGGAATCCAAAGGTATCTGAAGTGTTCAAATTAATTTAGATTTTTTTCGATCTTCAATTGAGAACTTGAGCATCAACGATGGGATTTCTCACGATAGTAAAGATTACAATTTGCTCTGCATGCTGAATCCTACTATGGGTGCATTCAGCATTGGTAGACTTATGATGGTAAGAGATCTCATCTTTAATGCGCAGACTTTCAAGAATCAAACTAGAAACCCGTCTTCCCAGTGCAAAGTTGAGATATGGTGAGATCAGATGATGTGAAGAGAAAGACGTTTCCCCCACAAACCTGGTGTGGACTTTCCTTCGGAAGGCGTGGGTTTGTTCTTAGAAGGATCCAGCAGAGGTTCATATTCCGACCTATGTGTTTTCTTGCCCTCTGTGACTGAGTCGTTAGTGTGGTGATCTGATAACCAGATGGTACTGGTTCGAGTCCGAGAGCTCAGCATCATCCAGACGCCTTGTTTGACCAGGACATCGTAGAGAGTGGCGAGAAGCATCACTCCAGCAAAGACGCCCAAAACAGCTCTGTGTAAAAAAAAGTGCAGATATTGTGATAAATAGTATATACTATAGACACCACCTAATCGGAATATATTTCAAAAACCAAAATCTCTTGTGTTCTGCAGTATAAAAGTCACTTGCTAATCGCAAATCTTAAAATCCAAATCTGACCATAAAATCCGTATTTTTTCTGAGCGGTGAAATCAAAGCTAGGGAACGAGCAAAACTATTTGATTCCATTGCCTCCCTTTACTTACATAACAGTGATGGCCTTGTCGCTGAGTGGCTGGTCAGGATGCTTACAGCCAGTGTAGATGACGCCAGCCGAGACATTTTGGGGACGAAGAGTGGCCAGATCTGACAAATGGGGAACCAGACAGTAACTTAACATGAAAATGAAAATACGACTTTATTTACCCCGTAGGGAAATCGTTTTACAATGTCATACAATGTTATACATCTCATTTATAATACAAACAGATATAACAATACACATCATACATATAAATACATAATATTAAAAATGAAATACATAACAAGTCATTGCTGGTCGCCAGCGGTGCAGCGTCCTGCCCCCCCTCCCCTTCCAGCTCTAAAGCTAGGTACTCATTTACACTTGAGTTGAGTGAGGAAATGGAAGTGAAGTGTCTTTTCCTGGACACTACACAACATAACCCGCCCAGCTCACGAGTCAAACACATAAGCTTTTGACTTGAAAGTCTTCAGATTCTGAGTACGACTTACAAGCGCACGGCCACGTTGCTTCCCATAGAGTCATCAAAATTCAGGCAAAACCCTGATAGTGATGTTAATTCTACGACCACCCTCTAACAAAACACATTGCATTATCCTTATAATATAATCATATTCTCGAACTAGATAAGGCTATCGATGAGACCGTAAATGGCAAGCTTACTGGTATGTTATCAAGTTTAAAGTTCTTGTACGAACGTTGAGCTCCTCAGAAGCTGAGACAAGACCATAGAGATGTAGACTACTTGTCGAGATGAGTATTATGAGAAGAAGAATAGAAAGGGAAATTTGTATGGGATATACATGATAAATGAATCATTTTGAATCTATCAGTTATACCTTCCCTTAAAAATTCAGCTTCGTCATCTTTGAAGATCTCATGATTTCAAACAGTCTTCCATTCTAATCTATTATTCAGGACATGTAATTAAGACAACGCATATCTTCTGATCCACAGCAACCATGTGTTGGCCAACTGGTTCACGTGACTTTCATTTTTCCCTATTTTGTTCAGTATAAACCTGAGTATGTGAGTATATTTTACTTACAGACGTTGAGAAGTTGCGTTAGGTCCTGGTCCTGGCATGATGACGGTGCACATGTTCCGAGCATGAAGACCAGGGGTTTAGGAGGGACTAAAGGACCTACTTGCTGGAACAGAGGGCATTGGAGGGTTGGTTAGGTGGCTAACTGGTGGTCTTTGGTTAAGGTGGTTGATTATATGAGTGGATGGATGGATGGATGGATGGATGGATGGATGGATGGATGGATGGATGGATGAATGGATGGATTGGGTCGATGGATGGATTGATTGGGTGGATGGATGGATGGATGGATGGATGGATGGATCAATGGAAGGATTTCAGACGGAAGGACGGAATGACTAAGGGACGGACGGACGGAGAAATGGATGGATGGACCGACGAACCATGGAAAGGACAGATATAAGAACAGACAGGCAGACTGGTCCACTCACTTACTGTTTTAGTGTAGTATCTTTTTACCAGCTGTAGTGTTATAGGCATTGCATATGTGAGGCAATGCATTTCAGCTATGGACTATACACTGGGGATTAAAACAGTTATTCTCATTTATATCCTTAAACAGTATTGATGAGGGCAATTTACCTGAACATAATATTGCTGTAAACAGTACTGGCTGCTAAAGTCTTGTCCCGTATTCACTTCAAGACATTCATCGTAGTTGCCAGGAAAGAAAACTTGTGCCCTCAACATGCCTGAGCCAGGCTTGCCCCAGGCGTCAATCACTGAGGAGAGGTTAGAGGGCGTGGTTACATCGTGGTTACATGTCGCAGAAACCTGATTGGTCCAATATCCAAAACTGCCAGCGTCAGTACTAGCAAGGTATAAAATGTGTCTTTTGGAAGATAGTGTAGAAATGCAGTGATCGTATAACCTGAGACCAAACCTTTAAAGTGTAATGCAATCTAGAATTTGTTAAAAACATTTTTTGTTACAAACAGCGGATTGCATTTGTGCGGACCTATGGTCTGCAAAATAAGGCCAAATCTGTTTACCACTTTTCATCTAAATTAAAATTGTGAAAAATTTAAACAGAATATAATTTGAGCACAGCAGTGGCTCTAGACCTACCGACTAGTGTTGGCCATCTCAAAGGCTTCATGTGGTTCGAGAAAAACATGTTATGAAATGGCTCCAAGAGGCTTTTACAATTTAACTTCTACAAAATGCGGTGATATTATGCTTGTAAATAGACACTTCAATCAGCTTCATTACTCTTTAGTATGTGCTAGCATACATATATATAAAAAAGAATGGTAAACTTAATTGTAATACCTAAAGTGGCAGACAAAATACTCACTTTGCTGAGACCAAGGCTCCGACGCAGCAAACACCTTGGCCAGGTCAGCCTGGCATTGGAGAATGTTAGAGTATCCTGGCTCAGAACGGAGGTTTGCCAGAAGGGCTGATAACTCGGGTTCATTTGTGTCCAGGGTCAAAATTTTGTTCAGATCCTGGTGGAGAAAGTTCAGAATTGCTTGCTTGGCGACAAGTGCTTCTTTGCTGTTTGCGAATTCCTGTTTTTGAAACTGACCTTGAGACCGAAAAAGTTCCACGTAGGATGGTATAATCCTGTGCTGGTTTTGTAATCCAGGGTTTGCTGTTCTGGGTATGTCCAGAGTGGAAGCTGATTCACTGTCCTCTTCCACATGGATTTCTGAGATTGGCTCACTGTTTCCTGATGGACGGATCACATTGGCAGAATTCACGAGATGCAACAGGAAAACAGCAGAGTAAACTAGGAGGCCGGTCCAGTGAGATCTAGTCATGGCGCACGTGTCAGTGAGGGACCAATGTCTAAAAATTCAAAATTCGTGCAGCTACGCTCCTAGATTCAGAACCTGTCTCAGATATATGTTCTCAGCAGTCGGTTCTAAATGTGAGAAGTTAGTCATGAGACGTAAGTGATGCTAATAAAGACAACTTTTTCCCCTATGTTCGGGGGTAGATTTACACGTAACTGTAGAGAAGAAAGAAGTATGCAGATTTTCCAATCAGAAGGACTATAAAAACTCCAAGAATCCTGAGACGCCTAGAAGCTAGAACTGGCAACACCCACAGAGATTCGTAGACTGAGTATTTCTTTGGTCGCTAAGAGTGTCTTTGAACAGCTAAATGGGCTTGTTTCTATTGCATGAAATCGTTCATCTGATTGATAGAAATATTACCAGTTTTTACTATAAGAATATTAATTCTTCTGAGGAAATCTGGTATGTTTTTACCGTGTTTAAAAAGAAGCAACGACCTTATTGAGATATGGCTGTCCAGTACACTAAGGTAGTGAAGGTCTCGGCTTTTTATAACTATCGAAATGTAACTGGTACAAAATGATTTATAAATAGACCAGTGTGTTACCGTATCGGAATGTCATCAGAAGTCATTTGCCACGTGACCGTCCATCATACGAGAGATTGGACACTTACACAACTAGTTAGCGAACTATAGCATGCACAATGCGATAAATCCCTGGTTACGGAAATATCCACACATTTAGAAACTGCTGAGTCAACAGTTGATTAAGTTTGTGAACAGAATGCAATACGTCTTTGGAAGTTCCTTTGCGTACGGTTCAAAGTAACGAACAAGCCGTGTTAACACAAGTGTTAATTTCGTTAGCATTTAGCTATAAATATTGCTGTGATCTTTACCGCAGTTTGTTTAAATGGCTTCTTTTGTAAGACTCTAGTGAGTCAGCTGTTATCACTCACTGTGGCAACGTCACCAGCACATAGTCTGATAACATGTCCTCTGACCTCTCTCTGACCGTGTCCTGTGGTCATTATCAAGGGAGGTCATCGATGAGCGGCCAACTACACATGTATTAATATTGTATACATCGCAGTGTTGCTGCCCAGTTGCTTATCCATCCTCTTGTCTCCCTCTCTGTTTGTTTATTGGTCTTTTTTTCTCCTTCCTCTCACCTTCTTTCTTTGTTTCTTTCTTTGCTTCCTTGTTTCTTTCTTTCTTTGTTTCTTTCTTTTTTTCTCTCTCTCTAACCTACCACATTCCAGTGCGCATAATTAAGACATCCATCTTTCATGAATTGATACTACACAGTGTAGGCCATAGCTATATAGAGCTATTTACCAAGGTCATGCATGCCTGTAGTTCGTGACCACCAACCACCCACTGACTGGATACTCCATTGTTTTCCAACCAGCGAAACCATTTTCTACCAATAAGCGTGCCTCCCTGACCCGAACCGCCAACCTTGATCGTGAGCTGTTAAACAGCCCTATGTTTTGGGAACCAGATCCTTGCTTTAATACGGTGATTTACGATCCCTTGCTTACTTGACCTAGAATATTGTTTTTAGTATACTGGGTCCTAGTCCCTAGATTTCTTAACCTCTGATGAAGCACTGATACAGATTGAAGTTTACTTTAGATCACTGATTCATAAGCAATCAAGTAGGTCAAGTGTCTTCACTTTACCAATCATAAAAAACAAATTGTGTTCACCTACTTCCAAACCTGATTTTACGGACAACTATAATATAGTCAGATATGTTGCTGGGCACATATCCTGGAAGTTTTGCTAATGGACGTTTTTGCTAATTTTATATGCTATAAGTACCATACCTCTGCTTTTGTTGTTATTGTTGTTGTTATTGATTATGGTGGTGGTGTTAGTGTTATTGTAGTGGTGGTGGTGGTGGTGGTGGTGATGTTGTCGCTATTGGCGTTTAGTGTTGTTTTTGGTGTTGTTATGATACAGTAATGAAGTTTATGTATCGTGGTTAAAACCCATTCACAGGATTTCATATTTTTATCACCCTAGAAAGCCAACACTGCTCTTCTCCTTTCGACACCCACACAGTGACATCCCGGGTACACCGATTTAGTAGAGACAGACCCTTAAACACTGCCAGTTGAAGCTGATTTGTTCAAGTAAAGCAGCATTACGAAAGTGCTGGAAAAAAATCTAGTAGTACAATGGAAGGGAATAAAGCTCAAGATAAAAACCGCAAACTCCCCTCTCTTCCACCCCACCCCACTCCCCCCCCCCCCCCCCCAAAAAAAAAAAATCTTGGCAGATCTTACCTTTAGCCCAGTTGTTAGCGGCACCACCTTTGCCAGACACGAAGTTGTCAGGGCGGAAGATAGTGCCAAAGCGGCCGGA
>JAWQUT010000035.1:2292119-2310415 GCA_033807755.1 Ellobium chinense
GGGGGGGGGGGAGCAAGACTAGCATTTCGATCTTCTGGGGTTCGTTTCGACGATTGTCGTTCTGGAATCAGTTGACTTGATTTGTACTATTTTTTTCCGTGGACTTCGAATACTCTCCCCCCCCCCCCNCACACACACACACACACACACACACAAACACACACACATACACACACACACAGACGGTTGTATCAGGCAGAACTGTGTAAAAAAAAACACCAAAAAATCACCCATAATGGCGTTTTTTACATTTGCGGGAATTATGACGTCTGACACCGCTGCTCTTGGATATTTGGAGTACTGTTCTTCAGCTAACACTGGTTGATTGGATCGACGTCGATGAAGGATCGCAAAATCATTCGGCAAAATTAGGCGCAAGACCGGCTAGCAGCTAGAGTAATGATCTTTGGACCTGCTAACCCAGTCTGTGATTCAGTGTCGTAACAAAAAGGAGGGGACATGATGGAAGTGTAGTGTCTGGTATTGGGGGAGGGGAAGGGGTGGCTTTTATACGGTGATGAACATCATATCATATCCTGGGAGACAACAGGAATCCAGTGAAATGCATCCTGAGAAAGTTCGAAAAGCATGCGTGCGTGCGTGCGTGCGTGCGTGCGTGCGTGCGTGCGTGCGTGTGTGTGTATGTGTGTGTGTGTGTGTGTGTGTGTGTGTGTGGAAGGTAAGGGGAGAGGGGAGAGATGGGCTTATGGAACCCACACCCTATGTAATCTACGCTTCTGCAATGTTTCTGTGTCAGAGCGTCTCACCGCGGCCATCTATCATCAGGGACCGACAACTCTGGAGAGAGATGACGCTAGAGTTAGCTGGATCCTCCCAATTTCCTAATTGTCTCATTCTTCATGTGTTCAAACAGTAACATCTGTCCATGCACGACCATAACTCCTCGAGATCTGCTCGCCCAATCAGCCTACCCCGAGTGCGCACTACGCCATGTTCAATGACCATCTAAAAAATCTGGGATGGTGTGGTTACAGGAACACACGAGTAGGACAGTAATGGACGGAACAGATTTCAGTGATGAAGGTTATGAATTGTGAGCGTCGGGGGTGGGGGTNTTATTCGTAAATATTTCTTCCTGGTACACAACGACAGCAACAACAACAATAACAACAATAAGGAATAATTAATCAATCTTAATGTCGTATAAAATCGTATGCCACAAACAAGGCTGTGTGCAAATTCCGACATTACTTTTATTTTGTTATTTATCATTTTTGGCAGATTTTTATAATTTGAGAGCTTGCACATTAATGATGGGACCTCATACCACCGCAAGAACTACATTAGCTCTGCACTTCAATCGCCACTAAGGCTGCATGGAAGTAAATACATTGGGTTTTTTTAGCATATCATAACTTGATTTGGTCAAAAAGTAACTGAAGTAAGCTCATTTTGACTGGCTTCAAAACAAATATGCCCCCTACTAAGCCACGTCGGCCTCGTCATCGCTGCGGCATCGGTCAAGCAGCTGAGCTGAATGGGAGCAGAGCAGGGTTGGGCAGAATTATGAACCATGAGATCATATGAACGCAGTTCGTGAACTTAGGTTCAGCTCACATGAATTTGATCTGGGCTAAATAGTTATTTTGGATTAAGTGGTCTGGACCTGAACTGTAGCTATTTTGAGTGCTTGATCTGAACCTTAATCTTCTACCTAAATTTAAGTTTAGTTCACATCTACCTTCGCAGACCAGATCCCAAAGCTAATTTTTTAAAATCAAGGGAGCTGACCTGATGTGAAAGCTACTCAGTTTTCATAGAACTGAGCTAAATTTGATCTTAGAGGTTTGTTTTTTTTTCCCTTGGTGAACTGAACTTGCTCTGAACTGCCTTTTTTGGTGAACTTGCCCAACCATGGAGCAGATTGTACGCCGACAGATTCCATGTGTTTGCATGCTCTGATGAGTGGTCATAATATTGGATAACTGAAAGCCATGCACGATAGAGCTCCTCTACTCAAACTCCGCGGAGGCATGGAGGAATTGATGGGATGACAGCGACTGATCGGCTAACCCTTGGTGATGAATATAGCTGGTCGTATCTATTTTGGCCAGGTGACTACATGGATGATTTGGCAAATTAAGCGTTTGGAATCAACACCCTGCGTGTACGGATCACCCATTCAAAAGATACTGCCACTTAATAGAGTTCGTGAATTTTGAATTGCCATTGATATAATCTCTTTAATGTAGATAATTTGTGTATTCTGTGCACAATACTCTGTCGGACTCCAGCTTTAGAACCACCACAAATTTAGAATCGCACCATTACAAACCTGGCGCCACTAAGCATGAAACATTAATGTAGATGATTTTTGTATTCCGTGCACGGCGTTGTACCAGACTTAAATTTTACTAACGCCACAAATTTCGAACCGCACGATAATAAATTATCTGGGGCCAGTGGGCTTGAAACGCACATTGATAATTTAGGTAGCTGCCCCCAGTGCTATGTCTGAGTCAAACATGTGCTTCGGCTCTCACTGACATTTATGTTTAGGGAAACTCGATATTCACATCATCGTTAACAGCTCTGATCAGGTCACTGCTGCAGGGAGCGAAGAAACAGGCCATACGGTCGCCATCATGCGTCCACAGTGGGAAATAAATCTCATTAGGGCTGGTGATAACGACGGTGACGATAATGAGGAAATGGTGATGGTGAAATATGACAATTTTTGTATTTGTTTGCATTGCTCTAGTGCAGAACTCTTCCAGAGCTAATAAACAGAATTGAATTGAATTGAATTGACATCGAAGATGATAATGACAGTGGCTATAATAATGATGGCTATTTACGATTATTGATGATACGGATGATATTAATGATGTTGACTTCAACGATGGTGATGATGATGGTGTTGATGAAGATGTTAATAAATGCTCATAATGATGATAATGCTGATGGCAATTGTTTTTATTATATGATGTTGATGATAATTATGATAATGACAAGGTTGACGTTAATGATATTATAATGATGTCAATGACGATGATGGTGTTGTGATATTGATGATGATGATGATGATGATAATGATTATCATTATTATTATTAATCCTGATGAAGGAATTTTGAATTCCGAAAATTTGACATTTTCTTATTGTGTGCTTCTTTTTGTAATTTAAATAAAATTGTATAGTAGGAC
The DNA here is from genome assembly GCA_033807755.1 of Ellobium chinense. Taxonomy (NCBI): domain Eukaryota; kingdom Metazoa; phylum Mollusca; class Gastropoda; order Ellobiida; family Ellobiidae; genus Ellobium; species Ellobium chinense. Next base: position 2,295,286 of record JAWQUT010000035.1, read on the forward strand.
ACTGGTGGAGCTATTATATTTTATTTTGTGTGAAACAAATGATGATGATGATGATGATGATGATGATGATGATGATGATGATGAGCGTTATTGGTCTTATCCCTGAAGAAGGAACACCATCTATTCCGAAAAGTGGAAAACTACTTACTCATATGCATAGACTTGATACTAACTCCTATTTGACATAGAAACGTCATTTCTAGGTTATAACGCTCGTGTGACGAAAGTTCATATATATATATTTTTTTTTCTCTTTACTAAAAGAATGATGATGATGATGATGATGATGATGATGATGATGATAATGATGCTTCCTACCTCCCCAAAACCTGGGTGACACCTTTGTTCTTGTTCTATCTGAACTCCCCTCACCTCTCTCTCTCTCTCTCTCTCTGTGTTTTCTTTAGTGAACTCTTATCGAATCCTTTGGAATTTAGCACCCTTATAAAGCCTTGGGCCTCTTCATATGTCTTCTTCTTCATTATCATTATTGTTGTTATTATTCCTGATGAAGGAATTGTAAAATTCCGAAAATTTGATATTTCCTTATTATGTGCTTCTCTTCATCGTTTAAATAAAATTGTAAAATACGACACTGGTGGACGCTGTTTCATTTTATTTTGTGTTAAACAAATGATGGTGATAATGATGATGATGATGATGATGATGATATAATACTGACGATGGTAATGTTAATAACAATAACGATGGTCATGATTATGTTAATGGCAATAATGGAGACCTGGACAACAATCAGCTGTTACAATGATTGCTCGCATACAACACAACCATATTCAAACTTCCTCACGTCCATGAACTTTTCACAGCTGTGGCCCACTTAGCTCGCTCTGCACAAAATCTCATAGTCTGTAGACATGTGTCAGCCGTAATGGAATTGCACGGAACAAACCTGACTCGTGAGACAAAGTGTCTGTGAGGACTGTCGAATTTTTACACGTCCCCTAGTGTACAAGTGATCTATTCCTACCATCGTCTCAGCAAATAAACTAAACTACAAAGATAATTGGTGGTCTCAAAAAAAAAAAAAATTACTCTCTTCTCTTCCTCCTCCCCACAACAACAGCATCAACAATAATAACAACACCAGCACCACCAACAACAACAAGAATACTTCTTTGCGTTTATTACAAGCGATTATTTTCGTACAGTTGGCGTCACTAATTTTTCAGTAAAGATGATTTCCGCTATAAAAAGTTGATGAGTTCTATAATGTAACCAGTTCATCATTCTACAACAACAGTCATGGGCGTAGACGATACGAAACCTATTCGCGTGGTGTTTTCCTCAAGCGCACATGGCTCGTGATCATAGTTACGCCACGCTGTGTAACTAACTACAGTATAGAATATTCTATATGTGTCTGCCTTGATATCACTGAACTGCGCTAAATTGCATAGGAATAGCAACATCTTAGTAGATTAGGCGTTTCACCACAGAACCGTCCAAAGTTTCCTTTTCAACTCACCAGTTTTACAATCCCTTTCCCCTCAGCTTTAGGATGTTTACGTGCGCAAGTTAGGCAATGCATAATTATTAATTAGCCATGGGGAAGAACTCAGTTCCTGAAAATTGTGATTTACTTCCCTTTGCACCCGGACGTCCTATGCATTGTCACACGATACTGTCTTTTATCTTGTTATATTTTGCCAGTCTCTAAAGTTTGGTTTTTTTTTTGACGAAATATGGTCGACTCCAGCCAATCCCAACTTCTCCGTCATGGAAGCTGCTTATATAAAGAGTTGCAATTATCCATAATCCAGGGGCTTCTTTACAGATAACATAATGTTCTGAAAGTATCTGACAAAGTGTCCCTGTTGATCTGAAGTTGTGATTAAGCGGACGAGATTAATAAGAGTTTATTCTAAGGTGTTTCGTTTTCCTGCAAATTGTCAGATTGTAAACTTGACGAGATCCTAAACTGACGATTCCTTTGATGAATCTTAAGTCTAACAGGAATAAATTCATTCATATGTTATTGTTGCTGCTGCCGTTATTGTTTTCGCTGTTGTTGTTGTTGTTGTTGTTGTTGTTGTTGTTGTTGTTGTTGTTGTTGTTGTTGTTGTTGTTGTTGTTGTTGTTATTGTTGGTGGTGGTGGTGGTGGTGGTGGTGGTGATGAAGATAATGAAGATGGTTGTCCGCCCTTCTCATATTTGTTGTTTATCTGTAGTATTCATGTCACATTGTGTAGTGTCCCTGACGAAGGAACATAGAACTAGTTCCGAAAATTTGGATTGTTCTTTGGATTTTTTTTTCAATTAAAGCCCAGCTTTTCTGGTGGAGAACGCCTTCTTTCCTTTTTTCAAAGATAACGAAGATGGTGATGATGACAATGATGATGATGACGCATAGGAAATTTCAAACTACAACATAGTGATACGTAAAATTTCATTCAGTACAAGTAGGTTTGCTAGCTTGGTCTACGTCGAAGCCAGTGACTCCATTTTGCCTGGCTCTTCTCAAAAGCGTGTAGATAAAGCTGATGAGCAGATAGGACCTGACATATCCCTGGGTGCCGTTTGTCTACGGACATCTGTATTATCGGATAATCTTTCTCGGTTCCCAGCACCGCTGTCTACTCCGCGTACACGAAGATGTCATCCTGAGAAGTGCCAACTGTCGGATGTTGGTACATGATGGAAACACAGCACTTTACAACAGACAGACGGAGTGAGCAGGGGCAAACAGGATGTACTGGTGAATTGTCTGCACTTTCGATCGCTTCCTCACTGTTTGTTGTTAGCTTTACATGATGGAAACGAAGCTTCTTTTAAGTGAACTGAATCTAGGTGTGAGTGGGAGCTAACAGATTTATAAATGCATGTTTGAGCACTTTTGCCACTGCCCTTCCTTGTGTGAGCATCTATATGTGTCAGCTTACTCCCCATGTCTGTCTAATGCTGTACGGCAAGGATGAGTCTTCAGAAACCAGCAGTTCTGTCGTGAGTACAGAAGTGTGCAATCGATATTACGCCCAGGACGGCAACGTTAATATTCCGGATATCACTGCATAGCACAAACATTACTACAAACCATCTTGTCTCGGGTGATCTTGTGCGAAACGATGCTCTCCTTCTCCCCTCCCCCTCCCCCTCCCCCGTAGATAGGATGCTCTCTTACTCAGAGAGCTAGGCAATAGAAGATCTTCAGACGTAGATGCCCTCGGCTAACAAGTGCATCGGCCCTTTGACTTCCTGACACTCTAAGGGGGCTGGGCCAAAGGGCCGAAACACTTGTCAGATATCCGGCTTTAACGGGGAAAACAAACCGTCAACAATAATAATGAACAAATTTCACGTAATATTCTGTAGGCCGAGTAAACGGAAACATTACCTTTTGAAAATTAATTACTAATTCCCTTTGTATATCTCTTACTTCCGGTAAGTCTACTCGAGTGCGTCGAAATATCAGAAAATGATTATTTCCCTTATGTAACTCTGAATTTAGGGTGAGTAGGCGGAGGTGATTACCTCTTTGACGCACCCAATGCACTACGGGCCAATACTCTATCAAAGTCTAGACACTGTCGTGATACCCGAGCTCCTCTGTATGTTTATTATGCTATGTTTCTTACCTGCGTCTGGATCCCTTGCAACACGTGACCCGGCTGATGATGTAGACCCAGGGATCCAAAATCTGATTGAGACTGGCCAAGCGGAGAGCCCAGATGTCCACAATATCGTCCAGTCCACCAGGTGGAGGGGGCTGCCCGGAGTTGAACCACTGGTTCATGATGACCCTTACCTATGGTGAAGAAGACAGATCAACAACTTCAGTATGCGGTGGTTAGAGAAATACATGTATATTGAAATGGCTAAGGAAATACTGAAGAGCTTGTGACAAAAAGCGTCAGCTATCATTGTGACTTTATAGCTTACTTTGCCTACTTTAGATTTTAGTGGAAGAATTTAGTAAACATGCACAGTTCTATTCTATGAACGACATCTTTTCTACAGTTTTTCGCCACTGAATTTCACCTCTCATTAAAAACGTACTTTTAATCTGACCTCTTTTGCCAGAACCCCTGGTTGGTGTTTAAGGTGTTTTGTCACAAAACCCTTCTATTGTAGCACTGTGAACTGGCAAAAACCCCTTTTGGGATTTCAAGACAGTTCAGGGAAATATGCAAGCATATATACAGTTGAACCTCGATATTAAGTACTCCCTAAATAAACCGTATATCTTGGTATTGGTATGAGTACGCACGGTTTCATTATTATTTTATCATTTCATTAAGCAAGGGGGCCTCGATATTAAGTGTAGGCCTACTCTTTCCAGGAACCAATGACTTACAAAACTTTATATCGACGTCCTAGTGCCTTCTCAAATAAGGAGGAGAGTCCTATAGTATCACGATTACTCTTAGGCAAGAATTAGAATACAATGGAAATTGGATAGATCCTGCCGGGAACAAGGAACACAAAAGAGAGAGGGAGAGGAGAGGGAGACAGAGACACAGAAAAAAAAAGGCCAGATAAAAGAAAAGTCGAAATGAGAGAGGAATCATGAAATAATGGCAGGTGGGAAAAAATGAAAGATTGAAGGGAAGAAAAGACCACAATGACATGAAAAAAAAATTAAGAAAAGAAAAAAGAAAGGAAGGGAAATAGAATGACAAGATGAGAATAAGAAGATATAGAAAGATGAGGAGAAAGAATGAAAAAAAAAACCGAATGAAACAAATAAATAATATTTATCTATATTAAATATATTATATCAATATTATATAATTATATTTTATATATATATTTTCAAAATTAAAGTGACAGACAGCAGAAAGAAGAAAACAGAATCAAAGAGATGGAGAGACTAACGGAAGGAAGGAAGGGAGTAAAGAAGGAATGATATTCAGATTCTTTGGTAGCAATTGTCTGGAATGGAGAAGAACAGGCAGAGTGCAGGACACAGAAATCACAAACATGTCCTGGTCTTAATTTTGTTTTCCTGGTTGTGCCTGATTTCTCCAATACAGCACCGCATCCTTTTGGATAATCTAATCTCTAATGCGGGTACATTTCAATTATGGTAAAGCTGTTGTTGCTGTTGTTTTTAATGTTATTGTTGCTGTTGTTAATGTTGCTGTTGTCGTTCATGTGTGGTCGTGGCATAAGGCACCAATTCCACAGATGTCAATAATGTTGTTTGTCCAATAAATGTCCAGATTTCCCCAGGCCTTCACTTCCAGTACACCTGAATGACATTGAGCAGGAGCGTAGCAGCGAGCTAGCAATGGCACGAGGCACTATCATTATCAGTGGCTTTGTAGGGGTCAATAAATCATATATTTTGAAGGAATCCTTTGCCTCATTTGTAGTTCAGCGTGTAATGTGTAATCTGAACTTTAACCAAAAAATCAACAAAAACAAAACAATCAACTTCTCCGTATCACCATGCCACAATCTTCGCAGGGAAAAAAAACAGAAAGCCTCTTATCTTTTTTACTAAATGAAGAGCTTTCTGACAAAATGCTGTATCCACCAACCTGATATTTTATTTTTCTTTGTCTAAGTAGTAGTAGGAGCATTTACTATATTACATGCATACCTCCATTCTGTGAACGACATTTCTTATACATTTTTTCACCACCGAATATTTCACCTGTCTTTAAAAACATGCTTGCTACCTGACCTCTTCTGATAAAATACTCAATATTGGTTTTTAAGGCGTTCTGTCAGGAAACCCTACAAATATACCTATGCCCCCTTGGCCTCGGCCCCGACTCTAACTGAAAGGTGCAGAGCTGTTGTAATCTATTTCCTTTTGATTAGTACAGAATCTGCGTGCAAATCAACAACAAACGAAAGGGGCGCAAGGGTAAACCTTGCCAAACACGCTGTGACGTTACCCGAGTCTATACTTAGTCTACCTCTGGCGTGAGTGGTCACAAACAGGTATGCAACATCATCGAAGACAACCTGTGCTATCTGTCATTACTTTGATCCTTCATGCGTCATTCTCTCAAACGATTTACAAATCAGTAACAATTTATTATTTTGGACCATTTGTGCGTCAGTAATATGGACAGCCTGCAAATAAACACTATTTTAGACTCTTTGTGCGTCACTCTCTAGAACGGCTTACGCACCAGTAATAATTCATATTGGTCTCTTACACTATTTTGGACCATTTGTGCTTCAGTATTATAGACAGCCTGCAAACAAACAATATTTTTGTCTCTTTGTGCGTCAATCTCTAGGACGGCTTACACACCAGTAATAATTCATTTTGGTCTCCAACACTACTTTGGCCCATTTGTGCGTCAGTTTTATGGACAGCCTACAAACCAACCAACAATAGTTTGGTCTCTTATGCTATTCTAATCTTTGGGTACATTAGTCTTAAGAGCAGTCTGCAGACCAAACAATTATTTATTGGTATCAAGTACTGTTTATGCATTTTGCCGCATAAATAACGATCTACGTATATGAAACAACTGGTTTGCCTTCCCGTGCATCAGTTCTAATCTACAGAGCAATATATACATATAATATAAATACTGACGTATTTACCGTCCTAGCGATTGGTCACTGTTGTTAAAGCGCCTTAACCTACCAACATGGTGTGAATAGAGTATAGTTATTACAGTCACATACCTAGTCTAATCTGCAGGTGAATTGTTATGTCAGTTTGTAATGTCAACATTGACACCTTTATCCTGAGAAGTTAAGTGGCACAGCAATTGCCAACCACGAGTAGTGTTCAGACGCTGGAAATCAGTCTGTAAAACAGTCGATCACATCTAATTACAAGTCCGCTAAATCGAACGTTTAGCTTAATCACAACACCTAATGGTTTGGGTTTTTTTTCGGAAAACAATAATCTACTTTCTGCTCAAAACATAAATTTATAAAAAAAACACACTTTTATCTCTTGATTCCCCTAACCACAACTATTCCCATGACCTTGACGAGTTGCAGTAATGCGAACGCGAATACAATAATTACTTCAAGGTTACCGTATAAGCGGTGGTAGGAGGGACAGACATAGTCACAGCAAACGTTTAAGGTAAAAGGTCTCAAAGCCAGCATAGGAAACTGGCTATGACGGGGGCATAAGACCTTATCAAAATACATTAGCATGACGGGGGAGAGTCAGTGAATCGAACTGTGTTGGTTGGTGCATGGTCGGCCTTGGTGGGACTAGAGGAACCGTTGCTTGGCTTAGGTCACAGAGTCCTCGAGGTCATCAGCTTTTGTGAAGGGCCTGTTTGACGTCATGCTCAGTGAAGATTAAATTTATGCTGACATAGTAATCGGTGGCTTGGTTTGCTGGAACAAAACTCAGATAAGGTCCCTCGACATGAAGGCATCTTACCATAAAAAAAAATCAGATTCATAGAGCCGTCTGGACTATTCTTGAACCCCTTCCTTACGTCATGTTTTTTCAAGTACTGATGTCACCACTGGGCTATGTTCAGGAAGAGTTCATTACATACAAAATATGACAAACGGGTATGTCGGACAGGACACGCGAATGCTACTTTCAGCACCTATTGGTATGTCTAAGAAGTGTTTATAACGAAGGGTAACAACGTAGATGCATGTCATGAAAGTGCAGAGCTTAATAAGGTAACGTTGGAAATGGCTGGTGTAGCTATACATGACGCCAGCTGACTCAGCCTTGAGCCAGTTTCATTGACCAAAATAATAAAAATAACAGGTAACGGCTGGACCTTCATTCACGAATATTATCATAGAAATAAAGTTAGCGAGCTCTTCTTTCTCTTGCCTTTTCTCTCATGGCCTCCAAGATAATTTCAATTGTTGCCATCTTTGATTCCAGTTCTCTTCTCTTCGTTGCCGCTGCCAGGCCAGTGCTGGGCAGAACTGAGATCATGAGAACGCATTTCGTGAAATTAGTTCAGTTCAAGTGAATCTGATCCGAGCTTAATACTATTGATAGCAATTTTGGAGGACCTGATCCAAATTTGAATTGTAGCTATTTTGGTTACTTGATAAATTTTGAACTTTGAATTTTCTACCTAAATTTCAGCTTAGTTCACATCTACCTCGAAAATTGCAACCGATGCCAATTTTTTCAAAAACCAAGAGGAACTGATCTGATCTGAAAACTACTTAATTTTCATGGAACTGAGCTAAACTTGATCTGGAGTTACTTTCCCTCAGTGAATCGAACCTGATCTGAATTGACTTTTGTGGTGAGCTTGTCCAGCCCTGGTCTTTACACTATTCCTGACTTTGTTTAGATGACACAAAGTGCCTTCGCTCTATGGAGCCTACGGCACGAAAGCTGACCTATGGAGACGTAAAGAGTTAATCTAACATCGTATCGGTATCATATAATAATGGAGCTTGGGCCCAACGTTGTTCCCGCAAAGGCTTTTTTAATACGCAAGATAGAGGAATGATACCTGGCACACGTATGTAAAATCTACCAAACCTGTACGTGGTCTAAATATTTTTTTCCGAAAACTTATACATTTTTCAGAAATTGAGTCATAATTATCATCTATCAATCAATGATTGCGAATACGACGTGATAATGTACTTCCGTCAATTCCGTCATTTCCGTCTCAGACCGGAACTTCCATTCTCAGATCGCGCGTTTGGTGTGTGGTGAAGCTTTGTTCATTTGTGCGGACAAATGTCAATATATGTTATGTTCTCTTATCATCTATACTTTGTGTTCCTCGTAAATCTATATCGAATACTCTTATTTTTATTCTCCTTTCTTTTCCGTCCGTAGAACGGGGAACCTGCTAGTTAAAGATAATAAACCCTTTGCAGTTTTTTTATGTTTGAGGAGGCAATTTTGTTTAAAGAAGACAAAAGTTATCAGAACATGTATGAAATTACAAGTTTACACGGCTTGATCTACTATCTATGATGGAGTAGAGACCGGGTACTCGGCACTGTCATGAACACACGGCAACGTCTGAACACATGGCCGTGTCGTGAACAAACAGTAGTGTCGCGAGCACACGGTAATGTCGTGAACATACGGTAATGTCGTGAACGCACTCTAATGTCGTGAACACATGGTAATGTCGTGAACACACGGTGGTGCTGGGAACACATGTCAATGTCATAAACTTGCTATTTGATAACAGAGAAATTAAGCCTATTACAATGGCTACGCATCGGAATAGCGAGCTTGTGTAATACGTAACACTGGAGTAGCGAGCATTGTTCTGACATTGGAATAGCGAGTCATATTTAGCTCTGTTTTTCTATTACAGGTAAATTTTGTTGGTATCGTCCATAAATACGATACTACGTGGGTAGTCATGGGCAATCGCGACACGTGGGTAGTCCCGTGGAGAGTGAGAGAGAGTGTAGTGACTTTGACTCAATAACAATGCACAACACACATTGATAGGTTTGCGAGTGGTTGTAAAGTATAAAAGTCAATCCAACTTTCAATCACTTTCATTCTGAGACCAGAGTCATGGAGACATTTACCACTCGTAAAGGAAAGATAGGCATTATAGTAGACGGTCATCCATACAGAAAAGACAAAGACTTTCACCAAACAACCATTTGGAGATGTTGCAAAGTTGGATGCAAATCTTTCCTCACGTCAGATCATGAACGAACAATTATTATTCGAGAACCAAGTGATCACAATCACGAACCTGATTTCGAAAGAACAACACAGAGGCATGTTGCGAGAGGAGCGACAAAGAGAAAAGCTATAGAAGACCTAAACGTTAAACCAAGCAAACTCGTTTCTTCTGAAGCAATGAAGCACGATCATTAAACAATGAAAGATGCTGTATATATTCGGAACTCGGTGTACCGTGCAAGACTCAAATATAATTAAACCATTCTTAATGCGGCCGCATACGCCTGTCATACTTAATAATTGACAGGCCTATGCTGACAGTCTCAAGCCTGTTAAACGCAGAGAGGGAATGTGAAAGTTAGTATCGATTTCTTGTAAATGAAAGTAATCGTGTTGCAACCCAAGAACCGCTCGCTATTCGGATGTTAGAAAATCTACTGTTCGTTGAACAATAGAAGTAGAAGTAAAATCGCTCGCTATTCGGATGTTCTGCTACTACAATACAGTGACAAAGGACACGTATTATAAAGGACGCTTCCTAAAATCTATGGGAAAGGAAGTACTCGTACATTTGAAATTTACAAGACATTTTAAACTCAGTAACTGAACAAGGTACAATCACAAAATTTATTCTAAATTTTTTTTTAAGGATTACCTAAGCCAAACCCAATTAGATGGTAATTTTTTGGGGTGGTCCTAAAAAGGACCTTGAAAAAATAATGAATGTTATGAGCTGAGACATCATGTCCGGCCCATTTACCAGGCTTATCAACGCCTTCTTCTTCTCATCTTTCGTTGAATCTTCCGGAATCCTCTCCTCTTCGACAATCGTCTTTGGCGTGACCTTTTCCTCATCGACCTTCTCCTTCGGCCTGACCTTCTCTGTGACCTTCGTCTCCGCCCTCTTCGTGCTGAACGTCTTCGAGCGGATCTTGGCCGACGTCTCTCGCGCTTCTTAGATGTAGCTGCCTTCCGGCTGGCCAATCGGAACAACCAGTTGAAATCGGAGGCGGTTCCCATGGTCACGATTCCTTTCTTCAGAGCCTCCGAAGTGGCTTTGAGAATCTTACAATCGGCTCTACTGGGCGAAATCAGATTGTGTTCCACGAGATAGTTCCGAATTCTACCTAAAGGAGCGCCTTGCTCATCACCTACTGCGCGAATAGCCGTGAGAAGTTTGGTCATCATCCTAGAACTTCTCTTCGGCTGCATGGGCGCCCTCGTACCAGGGTAGGTCTCTGTCACCGACTGACTAGGTCCGGCCAAATTCGTCGTCGCTACCGGATGCGAATTGTTATCGTCCCTCGAAGAATAGTCGGCCATTCTACTTCCGGTCTGAAGTCACGTGGTGCAGACTGCACGTGCTGGGAGAGTTGTTTGACTTGTGGTGTGACTTTCGTGTCACCGACTGCCAAACAAGAATCATGGCTCAATGCCACTTTGCAACGCCACCCCAAGCGGACCTCTGAGAAAGCTGTGTGTAGCGCTCCTTGCTACATGGCCCCTTCCTGTAAAATCTCCCTCAGCGGAATTTAGCTTAAGCACATGGGATGCGTTTTTTTGTTGTTGTTGTTTTTTTTGAGTACATACACAACAATGTTCAATTTTGGTTTTATATTTAACGTCGTCTAGGGAGCCCTATTTGACCAGCCACATATCTCGTAAGTCTGATTTGAACTATAATAATATATACATAGATATTATGTGCTCTACCGAGTGAATTTCTTCACACAGCTCTCAGCCTTCTATGTGTTGTGTTCAGAAGAGCTGTATGAAGACTGCTCCCCTCGACTCCATCCACATTTTTACGGCCACTCAAAGCATGGCGCGGACCGGAAATATTATGACTGCATTGATTAGTTCTTGCACATTAGTCACGATCTAATTTAGAAACGCTGTGACATGTAATTGGTTTTATTGCAGGATTTCCTCTGGGATCTGGGCGACGGCACAGTCCTGACTGAGTCTCGGCATGACAGCGTTTGTTTGAGCAACGTCTCTTTTTTTTCTGTAATAAAACAATATTAAGGCTTCTGGGAACTGATGCAGTTGGTTTTTTTTTCTTGGGGGAGGGGGAGGTGGAAGGAAGGAGGGAGGGGGAGGGAGTGGGAAGAAGCATACCACAGCACAAATTCACCTCTCTAATGTATAGGTCTTACTATTATAGGACATCAAGATATGAGAAGCCTGTTGTACAGTTTTTATTCTTTAGTGCTGTTCAATATTTATTTCTTTGGAATCCATATTACAGAATAGTAACTTAGGGGCAATCAAACATCAATATGCATGGCAAATTTTTATGTTACCAAAACAACATAACTGCATTTACACTAAAATGAGGAGTCAAAGACAAACACCCCACACACCAGTATGTGTAGTGATAACTTTAGGTAGCAGTAAGTACAGGCAAAGTACTGAGTAGATATGGAGTGCTGCAGGAAAAAAAAGTTACAGCGTTTTCATTCAGGCTGGGGATAAATGGAGGTACACACTATTCCATTTTTGGACCGGGGGGTGGGNGGGGGGGGGGGGGGTTATGTACAGTAAGATCTCTCCACTTCCACCTTTAGGTGCATGTCATGTATGTATTCGGAATACCACCGAACTTGTTGTATTCTACTGGTCCTCACAACATGATATTCTAGTTCATACTTTATTCACTTACTCGATCACCTCACAAACTTGAAAATTATTATTGGTCCCGAAGAATTCGACTTCTTTAGATATGGGTTTGTGAGTTGTACTCAGAAACTGAATACGGTGAAGTCTGAGGTTTGCGTGTTCGGTTTGCGGGCCAGGCGGTTTTGGTTGCAGTGCCCTTGGAAAAGACACTTATTTCCATTTCCCCACTCGAATCAGATGTAAATGAGTACCTGGCTTTACAGCTGAAGAGACTAGGGCGCTGCACCGCTGACGACCAGTAATGACTTTATTTTGTATTTCACTTGTAATATTATACATGTAAAATGTGTATGGTGAGCGAGATGTATACCATTGTATGACATTGTTCATCAGTTTGGCTACGGGTTAAATAAAAGTAGTTTTTCTTTTTTTTTCTTTTCATTATTTTCAGGCCTTAAGACTACCTTGAAGCGAAGAGCTAGCCCGAGTGCCACATTATATGCGGGAAGTGAACGAAGGAAATCACTGCTCACCTTAGGAACTGGATGCTGAGTGCTTTATGACATAGAACAAACTCAACAGCTTCGGCTAGATGGAAACATGCAAACACATGCAGGCGACATGCCCTCCATGTACGGCCACAATCTGACCGTTATTGCACAAATTCCTGCGTTGATGGGCATTTATGTATTTGTGAGATTAGGAACACATCCATTGACATCGTGTGGTTGAGGATAGCGTTGATCCTTTGATGCCCTCATATTTTTGCGCTCTCTTAATATGTTATCTATGCTCCTCCTTTGTTCTATGTTATTCTTGCCGTCATTTGTATTGTATGCTCTCCAGAAAGTCGCAAAAGTTACCGAATTATTTCGCCTCTAGGGATGATAATAATACTGTAAAATCACGTCAGTGGGCAATTGCCTGATCACAAGATTTAGGCCTATATCTCTTTCGCGTTGTTATTATTGTTAGACCCAGATCTCGTGGCTGTGGACATTGCAAAAATTGTCATGCTCCCTCCACATTTACCTAAGTCATTTTTTAAGATTATGAGAAATTGGGCGCTTTCAAAATATTGCTGCTCAAAACAAATCAGTGAGGCACAGACTATGTGGGTTAGTTTCTAAAAGTGTGATATAACAACAAATCAAAACCCCTATATTGTTTTAATAGGAAAAAAGAAAACAAATGGTAGATCATAGTAATATAAACAACTGAAATTATTTAAAAAATGACTCAGACAAATGTGTGAATGAGCGTGACTCTATGTACTCTTTAGCCACATCAGCAGCGGCATGCCGATCGTCAAAATAGTGCCCACGTTTTTGCCAGCTTTTTCAAACAATTAACCTTTCTTTTCTTGGAGGAGAGGAGATCATAAAGATGCACGTATACCCTCCCATAATTCCAAAACATACACTGGAGTCGTGTAGAATAATATTCTTGGCGTGACTCGTGACGTCAGAATTATATCGTAAAGTAATTGTGATCCTCAAGTATTGGTTATCCTTCTGAAGTATCACGTGATTTTAGGATAACCACACCCTTTTGGGGCATTTACGTGCATGACGAATGCACGAGGGAGAGTAATCGTGCTCTAGGGAAAGTGGATGCAGCTTAAAATAGCTATAACTGAAACATGAGTAGCCTTCAAAACTCTTTAGAAGCTCTCAACTATTATGAGCTGATAATAAAAATCGTTTTTGGTTTTTAGTGTCAGCCAGTGAAAAAGTGCAGAATTTATTAGCGTCCATGAAGAGATAACCATCTGTCGTACCGTCAATATGGAATCGATAAAGAAAAAATTAGAATGTCAACACAGACAAATTACTGTACAGCTCTGTATTTCTGGACCTTTTTCTTCCAACAATCGATTTCACATTCATTGTGACTACTTCAAATTGTAGAAAGAGAAAGAAAACCTAACATCTTCGTAGAATGACCTCCTCTTCATTCATTCTTCCAAACAGATGTTGAATCCATACTCTTAATCCGCGGTAGTGATGTGTCGATAACTTCCATTGCCATTTTCATCTATAGTAGGTTACAGGCTCCTAATTGGATGAAAATAGGATTTGATCATATACCTTAGGAAGACAGTAAAAAATCTGTCCTTTGGACAAATTATGGAGTTTGGGCCCTAGATTTGTGAGCCTGTCTGTTGACTAGTTTGCATTCTCTCCTGATTTTGTAAACTAAACACGCAGTTTGGGTCATTTACTTCGATTTAGATGTGGCCTTTAGTGTGGAGCACGTATCGTTAATAAGACTAGTTAACTTCTTTACATCTGTCGATGTATTGGTTCGTGGCGCGAATACGAAATGAAAGACCTATATTTTAAACATCATTTTTAATAAGCTCGTTGAATTCTGCAAATGTGTAAAGAAGTCTTCAAGATTGTGGAATTTCTTGTATGTGACAATAGAGCAATCAGTTTATTGGCGCAAAGAGGGAAATCAGATTAGGCTTCTGTAACCAGTAAGACTACACGACATCGAACCTCTTGTGGTCGAAAACCATTATCCTCGTTATAACGTCATGTTCCCAAGCTCTGTATTTTCCGTATCAAATTTTGCTCACTAACTCCAATACCTCACAAATTTTAAGTTTATTTCCTTGTGTCTTAAATATTCGAGTTTGTAAAAAAAAAGTTTAGAATTTGGGGCAGGGTTAAAGGTAGGGTTTAAGGGTTTAAGAAGAAAGAACAACCTTGGGACAGCCCTTAGATATTATCGTTGTCTAAATATTCTTTCAAGTGTGTTAACTCTTTTCTGTACTGCCCCTAAGCCTAAACTAAGTGGGAGAGTCCCGGGATATTGCCCATGAAATAGGTCAGATAGTCAGCTGATGCATGGGTTGCCAGCGTCAGGAATCGTAAGTGTGCTTTTCCTAAATATTAAGATAAATGCGTCATTTACGGACACTATCGTGGAACTCTTCCCAGGGCCTACGCTGATGCT
>JAWQUT010000035.1:2314894-2324954 GCA_033807755.1 Ellobium chinense
TATTCCAACGGCAAGAAAATAGACCCACAACTCATCATCACCTTGGAAATGTGTTTCTGCTTGCAGTAAAGAGTTGACTGGTTGACCAAAGTTATTGTACAAATTCTAATGATATAATATAATAGACTCTTATCTAGCTACGACAAAAACTGACCACCCACACACAGTTCTGTACAACGTACCTATGGAGATGGAATTCCTAATAAGAAAATATACCATCTACACTTCCTTAGGGAATGCTAATTAGGATCGGTAAATGGGCTGGTAGACAGGGCAAGAATGTTGTTGGTAGGACAATGTTGATTTCAGTATGCAAATATAAACAACAGATAACTGTGAGTGCTGCCCCGTGGAATGGATCGAGAACAATGCAAGAATGAGCTCTGAGTGGGAAGGTTGGTTCTGAGGCACGTACGCCATGGACATTGACTGGTGTGGGCTGCAGGAAATGTACTTAACTAGTGAAAGTTCAAGACGAAGTTGAAAGGAGATGAACTGAGAGACAAGACAGTGAGCCGAATAGGTAGAGTTGGAGACAGCCGAGAGGAGCGTAAGAAATAGCTAGAGAGAAAAGGAGTGGGGAGAGAGGGAGAGAGGGAGCGGGGATTGGAGAGCTAAAGACGTAGAGCGAGTCATGAGAACGCCAAAATTTGCAGACATGTCCTCAGCATGTGTTTTATTTCTCAGAAAACGTGAATGGAATTTTATCTCACAGAAATTAACGAGAAAACAACAATTGGTTCATGCCATCCCACGACCCGACGTCACCCTATACTGAAGGAAACATAAGTCGTCTGAAAGTTTGATAATCCCATTTGGCCAGCAGTATCTCACGACAACATGGCTTTGACGTCATTGTACAAAAGAAAGAGATCTATCTACGTCACGATTTGCAGCAGAGCTTCTTCTTTCGGGCAAGGAAATTTCCTGATTTTCATTTCGAAGACATCCCCCCTCCCTTCTCTCCTATCTTTCTCCCCTCCATTACAAAAAAAAATACTTGTAGGCAAACCAGTATGCCATTTCTATATTTCTTTAGCGCTCATTTTACTATTGACGCATTCTCGTGCTTTGAAATGCCCGTTACCCTCTTTTCTGTGCCAGAATGGACCACTCTTAGTTGTTAATACTATGCATGCACGATCGTCGCGCATCGCACGCCACAACTCCAGCAATCATTGGCTCCGCTGTCTTCTTTTCCATTATCAGAAGAATTGATTGGCTGATACGATCTGTTACACTGATTTTTGGCTGATGCATCTTTTACTTTCGAAGGCGAGATAAGATGATGCAATCACAATATTATTTTGCTCAAGCTGGGAGTGAGCCTTAGCGGAGTTGATTATTCAAGAATGGCATATTCTTCACAACTGATTTTCATTACAATGATTATGTGGACTTTGTGTAAAATCAACAACAATAATGAGAAAGAAACAAAGAATTTTTTATAATAATCATAGTCTGTGCAATAAAATTATGGTAGGGCCAAAATTTCTTTTATTTATCTTTTCAGTGAAAAAAAATTATTTCCTTTATGCATTCTTATTCACAACAAAATGTTAACCAAAAAAAAAGGAAACTCCCTTAAAAGTGGAAGCGAAGCAATTTCAGCAGAATGACACATTGATGTACGTGAATTTTTAAAAAGCTTCGTCTTTACAGCAATTCGTTTTGATGTTTCTGACAGGCTGAATTTATTCTTTAAATTTAAACCAAAACTGGTTGGTATAAATTCAAAGCTTTTTAGAAAATAGCGTAACTGACATGATAATCGGCTGGAATTCCTAGCCTTGAGTTGCCGTATGCGAACCGAGTGAGCTCGCATAACATTAATCTGTGTACAAACCTAGGATTACCTCCAGACATACCCGACACTGGAACAATGCTGGGATACGCTTTTGGTTGCTGCGAGCTATAGTCACTGTCAGGAAGTATGCGAATTTACCACATGTTTGTTAAACATGTAACGTCTTTTGCCAAGACCGGAAGTAAGAGCTCGGCAAAGTGGCTGCCACCATCTAAGGTTTCAGATTTTCAAGTGGAATTTTTTTTATAATGGCCATGTGTCGGAAGAGGATGTGGTAAGATTCAACGATGTTATACAATTATGCTAAGGAATGAGGCAAAGCTATCAGTATAGCAAAAACCATGTGCAAGTGAGTGCACTATTTTTTTGCTATTCCGCATATGTCACAATTATCTTGGCTTGCCTAGAGACTGCTACTTCCTTTGCTAAGGACCGCCATTTTCGTGCAGCCGTAAGGATTAAACAAGAAGTTCTACTAAGTTAACAAGTTTGTTAGGATGCAGTCAGGGATACTCACCTGGATCTGAGGCTCTGTAGTCGAAGAAACACCATGTATGTGGCCAGTGTTCCTTGTTCTCGCCTACGCCCATGATGGGCAGGAGGGCCATCAGCAAGGAGAAGCCCATCACAATGCCGAGACAACAGTTCACTGACATGGGCGTCACCACTCGACTATACTGAAAGAGGTGAAAAACAAAATACAAGATGTCAACAAGGGTTTTAAATGATTCCCCCTCCCCTTCCTGCCCCATCCCAGTGCTGCTTAAGGGACCACCTTTTAGATCTAGTCTGTAAGGTTGTGTTATCCATGAACCGCTTTAACCATTACATAATGTTAACCAACAAAACCAAGACCAGTGACGGACTGGAACAATCGGTAGCGCTAACCGGGTGGCCAGCTTAGCCAGGTGCGTGGTATCAGGAGTTTACTTCTTTGCTGTGCAGTATGTAATTATAAAATGATAGATGAGACAAATAAAAGAAATGACATACTGTTATGAATATTTTTCAGCGTAATGCCATGACGTAACAAAAGAATAAATGAACATTACACCTCTCTCTTTTTTTTCTCCAACCTTCTCTCTCTCTATGCTAGAAGAGGCGTGATTAATGGATGAAAACAGCGAATACACCATTAGACAGCAAAAGGAAGAACAAAAGTCCAGACAGATAAACGGCGGGGAAACGGAAGGAAGAGGTGCTTAGCGCGGCCATACTGTCAAACACTATAATGGGAAAAAGGGCTTAGTGGTGACATATGGGCACAACAAATTGGAAGGTCAGACAGACACAGACACCTACAATTAGACAGACAGACAGAAACAGACACCTACAATTAGACAGACAGACAGACAGATAGACAAACAGGCAGGCAAACAGACAGACAGACAGACAGGCAGGCAGACACACAGACACACATACAAATACACACACACACACACACACACACACACACACACACACACACATAGATAAACAGACAGACCCACTAATAGCAGAGGTTTTACTAAAATAAGTATATAAAAACAGAATATTATGTTCCTTTATAACAATGCTGAACTATAGACGTCAACCACCAAAACAGCCAAACACCAGAGTATGACACCCACTTTGGTAGACGAACAGAGTGGGACGGACAGATACACAGAGAGACAGCCATTTTACCAAGGTAGGTCTGTATATGACGGAAGTTTAACTTCGCTTGTAACAATGATGAGCTATAGACGTCAAAAGCTGTGCATCAAGACAGTATGACAACAGGAGTATGACACCCTCTTAGGTAGATGAACAGAGTGGGACGGACAGACACACAGAGAGATAGATGTTTTATCAAAATAGGTCTGTATATAATGACAGAATTTTAATTTCGTTTATAACAATGATGAACTATAGACATCACTCGCCATGCGTAAAAACAGTCTGAAACTTATGGTATGACATCCACTTCTGCAGCTGAATGGAGTGAAGCCACGACTTTAAGTACTCATCTAATGAGGATACCTTGTTATTGTATGAATGTTACGTACATGGATTCAATATTATTTTATCGTTTCATTATTTAGGTAGAACTCGATACTATCTGTTGCTCAATAATAGGTATAATTTTCCATGCACAAAAGGCATACCTTTTACCACGGTCCTGCTGTTATGCATTGCACTGCTCCTCATTACGAAGTAACGTAAATATTTATGTTATCTCCCTTCCAAATATATCATATTTCGAAAATGGTCTGGTGCTTTAGGATTTTATTGACAAGAACAAAAAAAAGTGACTGAGTGCAAATATCAGCTTTGTTTATTTCATTCTCGGCACTGTCATAGAGCATTGACATTTGATAATGACACCCTCAAGCTGACCTCTGGAGATTCATGATCAGCTGTCAATGTTCTGTGACAAGTCTGGCATGGAAAAACAAAGCTGTTGTTTGCTTATTTCCTTACGGTTTGGAACCTCGTGGACTCCACAACCTCACATATTCGTTACAAAGCTATGCAAAATCGTAAGTTCTTTCTTCTCAATCAAACTTTACTCACAAGCTCAAAATCACAGACTGGTTGTTTATAATTCGACTTAATGAGTCTCTGTATAGCCTACACAATGCCTATTTTGATGGGATACTTGGTGTCTAGGAATCGGTCCTTTGTAATTCCATTTTGAGTTTTTTTCTGCTATAGCCTATACAGTAGGTACTTTGAAGGGATACTTGATGACTAACAATCGGCTCCCTGTAATTCGACTTCATGAGTTTTTTGTATAGTGTATGCAGTAGGTATTTTCATGGGATACTTGGTGATTAGGAATCCAATCGGTCCGCTGTAATTCGACTTTTTTTCTACAGTACACTATATAGTACTGTACGTACCTTGAAGGGATACTTGCTGACCAGGAATCGATCCAACGCCATGACAAGGACTGTGAAGACAGTGGAGTTACCGGCCATGACCAGAATGAATGAAGAATAGTGACACAAGGCCATACCACCTGGAAAGAAAGTTAAGAGAAGCTGGGCGTTATTAGAGAGCTTTTATATTCAAGTTCAGACCTCTTACAGTCTCTTAAAAGGGTGAGGGGGGGGGNGGGGGGGGGGGGGGAGGAGGTCACATGGCTCCAAATTTCGTTCGTATTTCGAGTGCAACCATAATTAATGCATCATTTTGCACTTTGACGTGGAATCTTCAACGTCCAATCCAACTACATCAGAATTGCGCAGCGAAACGTTTCGATATTTAATGTGATCCTCCCCCCTCCCCGCCTTCTTTATATCAGTAGGTAGGTAGGCGCATATGCCTATGCCATGTTCATGTGTTGCGATCATATTGTACCTTATAAACTAGTCGTAAAACCCACACCTGACTGGTGGTCGTGGGGTGAAATAATATGATCGTTAAATCCAGAAATACCATTTGCACATGCTTACCAATTATCATAATGGTCCATAAAAGATCCCAACATTGAAATAAAAGCTTTCTGTTATAAGGAATGATTAGGAGAAACAAGGAACAATTTAATAGATACATACCTACACCTTTATTTACTCACACATTTGCCAGTGCATCCATTCTCTTGTTCGCTGATATTCTTTGACTCACTCACTCCCTCACAACCACCCACCTTCTCCTTTCTTCACTTTTTACTCACACACTCCCATTCTTCATTCCTCCTCATTCATTCATTCATTCATTCATTCATTTTCATTCCATCCCATGCTTACTTCCTCCTTACATTTTTGTTCACTCAGTCCCTTTCTTCTTTTTTCCCTTCCCTACCTCACACTTCAGTTTCTCATTCACTTTCCGGCTTTCCATCCTCCCTTTCTTTCTATCTTCTTTCTTTCTTTCTTCATTTATTTCTCTTTCTCTCCATCTTTCTTTCTTTCTCTTTCTTTCTTTCTTTCTTTCTTTCTTTCATTCTTTCTTTCTATCTTTCTTACTTCTCACCCCTCTTTCTTCTTTTCTTCTTGTTTAAATTCTTTCTTTTTTTTCTTTTCTTCCTTCCTTCCTTCTTTCTTTCTTTCTTTCTTTCTTTATTTCTTTTTCTTCCTCACTGTCCTCATTCTCTTTCTTTCTCTCTTTCTTTCTTTCTTTCTTTCTCTTTTTTTCGCTCTTTTACGTTTTCCTTCTTTCCTTAATTCTTTCTTTCGTTCTTTCTTTCCTTATTTTTTCCCACTCCTTTGCTCACCTGTATGAATAAGCCCTCCACCATTAATGTAGACCACCAGTGTGACAGGGGACGAAGCCACGATACCCAGGAGATCCATCAACGCCAGAGCTTTGACCAGATGGTAGAATGCCGTGGCTCTGTAGACAAAATTGAAAGAAAAACAATACGATAAGATCCATGAAGAGCATGTCTACGGCGTTGGACTCATGATCAAAAGGTCGTGGGTTCGATTCCCGACCACGGTCATGTTGTAAATGCCTTGGGAAAATATTTCATTTATATTTTTCCTCAGTCCACTCACTTTTAAAAAAAATTGGATACCGCTATTGGCCTGGTTCATTTCTTGATAACATAAAGATCCCGATGTGAATCCATTACAGATCGTTATTATACTTTAAGAATGACTCCTGTCCTGTAAGACTATTCTGAAGAAAGTCCGTTCATACGGTGGTAAGCTGGGAGCGGTAGGTCAGACACCAAAAACTGATAGCCTCAGCCGACTTGGGTTGGCCTTACCACTCGGTACAGGAAATCACTTCCTCTACTTCATATTTGTGCTACTAAAAGACACATTTGACTACAACGCACAAACATTCAGATGCATGTCATGATGGTATAATATACAATCACATTACTATACGAATTTAGCAACAAATGCATAAAACAATGCTGAAGATGCAAGGATGCTGCGATGCTTGGACTGCATTTTATGGATGGCTGCTGCTGCTGCTGATGATGATGATGATGATGATGATGATGATGAGGATGATGAAATGAAAGTTGATATTATATCGGATTGACGTAGTGTTTTGAAAGTGCTCGCTTATTTTACAATAATGAGGACGAAGAGGCGGAGGAGAAGGAGAAGAAGAACGACTACGACGACGAATTCGATGATAATGATGATGATGATACTTGAATGAATCTAATGATAGTATATATATCTTGTCAAAGACCGCATGATAATAAATATTATTGTTGTTAATCCTCTCCCACCCCCTTCCCACACGCTTCTCGTCGTTATTTGGTATTCATAAGGTGTGCTCTAAACACCTGTCCGACGGCTTTGAACCAGATTTCCTCTCTCGACATTCCATCACTTATCCCAGAGTACTAGTAGATATCGTTCCTTTGCTGGCATAAAAGAACTTTTCTACGGGATAATGAGTAAGCTCAGATGGGTTCCCTTTACAGTGATATCAAAGAGGTGTCACAGGTAAGTGCTCATGTCTCTGAAGACATTTCACACCTGCTGCCAATGACGGATATCCTGTGCCTCAAAGATGGACATTCTTAAGAAAATACCTTCATTAACCAAAAAGCAAAACACACATGCAAGGACGTACGCATGCTCCCTCGCCTGCGCGCGCGCGCACACACACACACACACACACACACACACACACACACACACACACACACACACTTTCTCTCACACATAGAGAGAAAGAGTATACCAGGCAAGAAATATCGTATAACTCTCTAACTGATAAACCAGCCAGCTGCAGGAAGTGATGATTTCACTTTTAGTTGTATTATTGCCTCTTGGAGTACATTTTCGCAAACCGCTTGGTTGCATTTCTCGTCAAAAGGTAACATCTTTCTCGAAAGCACACTGCAAAGTCGAATATGTACAGCACCGCTTAATATTGCTCTATCTCATGTTTGCAGCGTGTGGCCTGCACGGTTGATATTTTGTGATATGTCAAGTCCCCCATGAGTGAGATCCACCATTTGGAGACTTCCAAACTCATAAAAATATTGTGTTTGAGATGCAATTTAATAGCATCGTACGTGTGAAATTATTCTTATTGAACTCTTGTAATATCTTTTTTCAT
This sequence comes from Ellobium chinense, assembly GCA_033807755.1. NCBI lineage: Eukaryota > Metazoa > Mollusca > Gastropoda > Ellobiida > Ellobiidae > Ellobium > Ellobium chinense. The sequence goes on from JAWQUT010000035.1 coordinate 2,322,702, forward strand.
GAATAATTTTAATCTAAAAAATCCTCAAGGATACAGGCATGTAATTCTACTATCGATATTAGGTTCTACGCTTAAAGAGAGTATATTAGGTCTTCCTATCTTCTTTATCTCTTTTTACATGCCCTGTACTTGCAGATTAAAACCCCAATGGGAGAATTTTGAGACATTGGGAACTTCAGTAATGTCATTTTACCTTTTTTTTTTTTTTTGGATATATATATATATATGTGTTTTCATGGGCATATTCTTTCTTTTTGCGAGATGGGCAAATGCAATTGGTCCGTCCCGGAGTATTTGTAATGAAAACAGGAGTGTGCATTTCCAAAAAAGCAATTTTGCTTAAAATTTCAATGGAAGGCAACGTGGCCGTGTGGTTTGTGAGTTTAACTCAGAAACTGAAGGCGGTTTACGTTGAGGTGTCCTTGGGAAAGACACTTCACTTCCATTTTCTCACTGAACTCAGGTGTAAATGAGTACCTGGCTTTAGAGCTGGGGAAGGGGGGGGGACCAGGGCGCTGCATAGCTGGCGACCAGCAATGACTTTGTTATGTATTTTATTTGAAATATTATGTATTTACCTGTGTGATGTGTATTGTTCTATTTGTTTGTATTATGAATGAGATGTATGGCATTGTGAAACTAGTTCCCTACGGGGTAAATAACGTCGTATTTTCATATGCCATGGTTTTTGTCAGGATTATAATTTGAGACATAGAATGGCCCAAGTAATGATATGAGACTGGATGATAGCTAAAACTTTGGGTTCAGATGGCAATTCAAGAAGCTTATTGAAAATTACATAGGGAAAACAAATGGCAAATGAATTACAGTTCTGTAACTTGACACACCAGAAAAAAAAATTGTCGGGAAGAGTAAACATGAAAGGGGGGAGTGGGGGAGGCAATGTAAAAAGCAAAAAAAAAAAGCTGGCGACGGGGTGGAGTCCCCTTATCGGCAACAGATGTCAGGAAGATGTATTGCCGCATTTAACAAATCCGTGGGAAGAAAAAAAAAACCAACTTGTAACCCAACACCAAATCTATAACCTAGACTTCTTTTGCTGTCAAAATACATCTCCTTCCTCGAAACGTAATTACGCATCAGAAAGAAGTGTTGCCCTCTGGTCAAATGCCTTTCTCCAGTAGCGAGAGTTATTTTTTTCCTACATTTCTCTACGCACGATGCTGAGGCAAATGTAGTGGAAAATCGAGTTATAATTAATTTATTACTTCTCAAAAAAAGAAAACCAAGTATGTTTCTCATTTTACCTGGAATTGCATTTTTTGTTTTTACCCAAGAACCTCCGAAAGGCGGTTTTTTCCTTACGTAGGACAGACTGAACTTAACATAAAGCCATTTTACTCACCATGGGGAAAAAACTCCTAACAGTGGCAACACTCTCAGAATGATGACTGGCTACATACTGGTTATTCTGGTTCAAATTTCGGTTATCTAAGATTGGCCGTTCTGATTTCGGAAATATAAATCGTTCCTTTCTTCCTTTCTTCCTCTTTCCATCTCTTCTTCCTTCCACCCACTTGAGTGGAAACAAAGCAGATCACAGTATAATTCTCTTTGTATATAATTAAAGTGTTCTTTGATTCTTTTATTCCGAGAGACACAGGCTACAGTCACTGAGCATTTAACTGTTCAGCTTTCCAAGTTTATAGCTCCTTCTTCTTTCTTTATTTATTTATTTCTTCCTTTCTTTCTTTCTTTTTTCTTTCTTTCTTTCGTTCTTTCTTTCTGTCTTTCTTTCTTTTTTTTGTGTCTTTTTTTCTTTCTGTCTTTCGTTCTTTTTTTCTGTATTTCTTTCTTTCTTTCTTTCTTGCTTTCTTTCTTTCTGTCTGTCTTTTTTTTCTTTCTTTCTTTCTTTCTTTCTTTCTTTCTTTCTTTCTTTCTTTCTTTCTTTTTTTTGTGTCTTTTTTTCTTTCTGTCTTTCGTTCTTTTTCTCTGTCTTTCTTTCTTTCTTTCTTTCTTTCTTTCTTTCTTTCTTTCTTTCTGTCTGTCTTTTTTTTTCTTTCTTTCTTTCTTTCTTTTTTTCTTTCTTTCTTTCTTTTTTTCTTTCTTTCTTTCTTTCTGGGAGGCCGCGTGGCTGTGCGGTTTGTGAGTCGTTCTCAGAAAATGAAGACTTTCAAGTCTAAGGTTTATGCGTTTGACTCGCATACTGGGCGGTTTACATTGTAGTGTCCTTGGTAAAGACACTTCACTTCCATTTCCTCACTCGACTCAGGTGTTAATGAGTTTACAGCT
>JAWQUT010000035.1:2334309-2348667 GCA_033807755.1 Ellobium chinense
ACGGTTGCATGTCTAGAACTATGTGGCTCAAACAAAGCTGTTTTCGTAGAGTTTAAGAGTGCAAGAAAGGTCAGTGTTTTCATTCTTTTGGGTTCTCCATAGGATAAGGGATCATGCCAGCTTTCCTTGAGGGCGTGTTTTATTACCTACATTGGCTATCCATATATTGTGATGTAATAGAAAAAGTGTGGGGTGGGACAGCTGTGATTTATGGAGATCTTTTGATTTAAAAAATTTTTTTTAAACAATGTCTATTATGTTAATTTTTACAGCTTTAGTTCAACCTACAGAGAAAACAAGTGGTGCCATAACCCGTTTGGCTCCACTGAATCATTGCTGCTAGTTTTAAGTGCTCAGGTAAGATGGCAGCTTAATCTATTGTGCCTTGTTATAATATTTAAACTGGCTATGAATGTCCTCTTCCGCAGATCAGTGTCTTCACCCTCAACAGTCCCTGGCGCTTCACACAATGAGTCCCACTGCCCACCTTTTCCCCTTCCCTTCCCCTCTCCCTACACCCTTCTCCCCACCTTTAAGCAGGGCAGTGTGGCTATGCGGTTTGTGAGTCTTCTCACGACCAACAGAATGTCAAGTCATGGGTTCGGTTCTGTGTCTGGCGGTTCATGTTTTTGTGCCCTTGGAAATGATACTCCACTTCCAGTTCTCACTCCAGTTAGGTGTAGATGAGTACTCGGCTTTAGCGTTGGGGGACGAGAGCGCTGTATCGCGGCAACTAGCAAGGACATTGTTATGTAGTTAATTTGAATGGTAAATATTTATATGCATGACGTATATTGTACTATATGCATGTATTCTAATGTATAACAGTACATGACTTTGTATAGCAATTATGACACTATAAAGCAATTAGCCTACAGGATACAATAAAAGTCCTATTTTAATTTTCATTATCAGCACTGTAAGAGTGCACATTTCAACAACCACTGTGACCCTGCTAGTTATCGCCCATCCTCTCCTACACCCACACAGCAAGAAAGGCTTCATACGCCACTGACCGTGCCACAAAGTTCAGACAGCCTTGTTACACAAAACAAAGAACAGCAGTCATTAAAATACCCGTTACATGTCTTAGTTAACATTCCACTGAAGTTCAAACCAGGTGTACATTTCCCTAAAATCACAGTCTTAAAGTCTATCAAGGTGCTAAGCACGCCAGCCTACATATTTATACTGCCATGTGACGACAAAACACCGTATAAACACATACCGATATTATGAGTATGAGCTGTTTTGTCGTTGTATGGCTGTAGAGTGCTGAAGGACTTGAGGACAAATCCTGTTTGACACGGGTAGTCTTGAGGTTGCATGTTCCTAAACACTCAATACCTGACTATTGACAAGCATTACGAGGGCGCACTCCGTTTAAAGGGCATTTGCTTAATCGCCTTATTTTGCTTTGTCCCATACTTGGTCGCAAATGTTTTTCAGGACGAAGCATCATAGTTGACTACAATTAGCTCCATTTAATTGAAACTGTTTTCGTGCTCTTAAGAGTTGGAATTAAGTGAAGGCGGCTAAGGTAGGCCTATAGTGAAAAAAATGTTTTTTTGCAAAGATTCTTTGAAAATAGGCCGCACTAATGACCCCTATTGCAGAGATATATGGAAAGGGGATCTCCCTTTTTTCAGTACTTACAGTTCACAATACTGCCATGTCTCCAGTGATAGTGAAATAGTTGCCATTAAAAAGCACTGCAATAAACCAGCAGTTTAAAGTGGTGGAATAAAAAAAAAATACGGTACTGTGTTACCTGAAATTGTTACAAATTCAAGTTCAATTTTATTATAGGCCTTCAGTTCAGTCAGCGGAGTCCACTATTATGTAATTACTGTCTAATAGTAGATATAGATTATTTCAGACATATAGAACAGTCTTCACTGAGCTCCAATTTCTCCAGCTTGTGAATGTCTCACATACCACATTTCCTTACGTTTTACATTGTTTAGGACATGAGGAAGGCAAGTCAGTAGTCACAAAATAAGAAAATCTACAGACAGGACAAAAGATGTTTCCGGGTGTTCCGAATCGCCATTACCTGAAAATCGATTGCGATTACAAAAATGGTTACGAGGAAAGCGTATTTTGTTTACATTCTACGATAGTGCGATAGTACTACGTTTGCACACCTTGGTGCGTTTCGTGAGTGAGTATGAGAATATTAAACTCAGCGTAGGAATATCCGGTTCCATTTGAATTGCACGGTAATATTTAGATGATCTACGAAATCAAACTTGAAAAAAAAAAAGTTTGAAAGAAGTTTTATAGTTCTTGTCTCTCCAGTCTTTGTCAGAAAGAACACTGCGATTAGTGAATACACATTATGATTTTATGCTAAAAGAAATGTTTCAAATCATTTTCTACATATGTTTAGTTTGAGACAATTTGCCTAATTCTGAGAATGAAAATGAAAATGGAAATACTGCTCGTAATATTACTGAGTAAAACAATTGGTTTATAACATCATACAATAGTATACATCTCACATTCACAATACAAACACATAGAACAATACACATCATACATGTAAATACATAACCTTACAAATAAAATACATACTGTAACACGGTCATTGCTGGTCTTCCGCTGTGCAGCGCCTTGCTTTCTCTTCTCCTCAACCCCCCCCCCCCCCCNAAAAAAGGCTCTAAAGCCAGGTACTGATTTACACCTGAATCGAGTGGAGAAAAGACAGTGAAATATCTCTCTTAAGGACACTGCAGAGTAAACCTCCCGGCCCGAGAGTCGACCACACAAACCTTAAGCTTGACAGTCTTCAGTTTCTGATTACGACTCACAAACCACACGGCCACACTGCCTCTCTTCTCAACGGTGAACCTGCTCTAATAGCATTACAAAAGTGATAGCGATATGGAGACTGGACCTAAGGAAAAAGACAAGAACAAAAGTGATAGCGATATGGAGACTGGAACTAAGGAAAAAGACAAGAACAAAAGTGATAGCGATATGGAGACTGGACCTAAGGAAAAAGACAAGAACAAAAGTGATAGCGATATGGAGACTGGACCTAAGGAAAAAGACAAGAACAAAAGTGATAGCGATATGGAGACTGGACCTAAGGAAAAAGACAAGAACAAAAGTGATAGCGATATGGAGACTGGACCTAAGGAAAAAGACAAGAACAAAAGTGATAGCGATATGGAGACTGGACCTAAGGAAAAAGACAAGAACAAAAGTGATAGCGATATGGAGACTGGACCTAAGGAAAAAGACAAGAACAAAAGTGATAGCGATATGGAGACTGGACCTAAGGAAAAAGACAAGAACAAAAGTGATAGCGATATGGAGACTGGACCTAAGGAAAAAGACAAGAACAAAAGTGATAGCGATATGGAGACTGGACCTAAGGAAAAAGACANACAAGAACAAAAATGATAGCGATATGGAGACTGGGCCTAAGCAAAAAGACAAGAACAAAAGTGATAGCGATATGGAGACTGGACCTAAGCAAAAAGACAAGAAAGGCCGCTTTGGAAATCGGAAGTCTTGGTAGGTGTTTGCTATATAGAGGTGATAGCCAGACCAAGCTGTATTGTTATAGTATCCGGCTTGACCAATAAGACGTACGTTGGTCTATGACCCATTAGTTTTCTATGACCCGGTAAAGCTTTCCGATAACTGACACCGTTTCTGATAGTTCACAAAGTATTCGTTCGCAGTGTGGGTGTAAGCGCCCGTCAAGCATGATAAGGTCTTCAACTTAATGGGAATAACATTCTATAAGCCAGAAAGCCTTCACAAGAATGCACTGACAAGGAAAAGGGTGCGGCTGAAGCCCCCAGCCTTCCATTCCCTCCCTCTCTCTAGAAAAATGTATTTGTCAACTCACCCCCTTCTATATTCGCCGCTGCGTCCAACATCCCCCCACCCGGCTTCCAAAGGGCTGTCTCTTTATACATAACTATATATTTATTGTATCAGTATCCACTTCATTTATTTACCAGTAAGATGCCCCCCTCGAAGGCTCGTCGTCACCCACTTCCCCTAACCACTAGCCAGTCAACTTGGTACATGTACCTGGTTTCGGCCGCGATTGCAAGAACGTGAGGGGTGATGTAGTAACATGTAGTCAGGGTCAAGGGAGGGTACTCCGGCAAACCGACCAAGAATGGTAATTATGACAAATCTCATGGCTACCTGGCGATCACAGCTGTCATAAGTCATGTGTGATTTGGAGAATCTTATACCGCTCGTTATAGAATACACATATTTCTTAGATTTTGAGACCTTGTACGTTTTCGAGAAGACAATATATAATATTTGCAATTAGACATCAGCCGTTATATTTTGTGTGTCTACAAAAAACAAAAAAAACATTTTCTTTGCTCATCTGAATAGGAACTTCATCACAACATTTTCAAAATAAGCCTAAAAGGTCAGCGCGCAAATCCTTAATGAGCATTTATTATTAGTCTATGTTATTAAATTTCATTTGTGTCTTTAACAGGGTGGCTAGAACTGCTCGTGTAGTGAAAATTCTGTCATTTGGAGCTGTTATGCAGAATGGTCATATTCTCAACATTACCACAGCACAACTTTTTTTCTTTGTTTTTTTTAAGGAAGTTTGATGGGAAAATCACCTACAATATCACAGGTAAATCCCTGGTTTTAAAAGCATGCTCAGGATCACCTGCTGCGCTTTCGTGCATGATTTCAAACACAAGGCTATGTTATTTCCACCCACCTTCGCATGCAGCTAATACAAAAACGCATTTCTTACGTTGAAGCTAACATTTTGGAAAGTTTGTTTGCAGTGGAAAAAAAAAACTGAAACAAAAATACAATTTAATACGGTACGTGATTCTTAAATTTATTGACAAAAATAAAGATGATGATTTAACACAACCAATAAATGATGAAAAAATTAGCCAAATCTAACCTCTGACGTGAGCTGAACTAAAAAAAACGAATCACATTCTGACGCAGAGGTAACATGTTTAGCGAAGTAACCCCATGCCGCGGGTTTAGAGCATCCAGCAAACTTACATGACCCGGTTCGGTATCTTTTTTTTTTTTTTCAGCTGTTTAGAGTATGAAAGCAAACCTCAGGTACAAAGTACCCACACAACTTGCGAAATCTAAATGACAACCTCCAAATACGATTTCTTTCGTGTGGGAAATTAAAATTGAAGTAAAACTTACGCACAAAACTTGCTGAATCCAAAATTTACACTTTATGTATATGTATCTCTCGGTTCATTAGTTAATATAATAAACAAAACCTTATCAATAGAGTACTCACAAACCATGCTGACACCACATCACACTCTATGTATATAGATCGCTCAGTTCTTTAGCGTCATAAACCAAATCTTATCAAAAGCGTACCTACAAAGCTTATCTGATTCAAATCACAACCTATTCCGGACTTTCAACATATAATATTAAACAATATCTAAATTATAGAAAAACAACAAAGCTTGCCTGGTCCAGATCTCCTGGTTGTTAGACATATTAATTTAAACCTAAGTTATAGAGACCCAAAAAACTTCTTGGTCCATATCTGAAACTATATCCAGTTGTCAGACATATGAATTCAAAACCTAAGTCATATGGGACCCACAAAACTTGCCTAGTCTAGAACTGAACCAGTTTTAGGGTTGTTAGACGTAGTAATTCAAACCTCAGACAGAGAATACCCACAAAACTTGATTGATCCAGATTCGAAACTATCTCCGCGTTGCTGGGAGTATTTATTCAAACCTCACTTATAGTATAGGGAGCCCCACAAACTGAACCTGATCAGACTATCTCTAGAGTGTCTAGGGTATTAAGCAAGCGCCAAACGGCGCTAGATCACCTTTGCCACCACCCGCGCCATGCAATCGCGCCATGGCATGAAAATGTTCTCAGAGGGACCAAAAACACTAGGATCGTGACTTCATCTGTGGCACGTAACGATTACATCAAATTGTGATGGGGGATTCCGAGGGGATTCAAGGACATTTCATCAACTTCCAATCAATTATGGGTGGTGTCGATACAAAACAGGCAACGAATACTCCATAATTCGATTTAAACGCACGCCAAGAAAAAAATATGCCAGGATATTCCCATTGGTCGAACTGTATACGATAAACGCACAAAAAAACCAACAAAAAAATGATTTATTCGTTGTTTCTTCTTATAAAATATTTAGTATCCATCCAGCAGGAAACGTTTGTCTCTAGGGAAACTTGGAAATTTTCTCCTCAGGAGTATATATTTCAGCCAAATACAGTGGTCGTTTTGTATTCGATTAACCGCACACAACAACGATATCTGATAATACATTTGATTTAAAGAAACGCCCACCGAGTTGACAGCGGAAATCTCGCGAGACTAACCTCTCTCTCATTCCAACCTCTCGAGTTAAATGTGCGACACCGACAGTTCTCTCCATTTGTTAACATCCGTTTCCCGGGCGCTATCGAGTGTCATCCTATGATGCGCGTGCATTCGCGTGAGCACTCCTCCGATTTCCGCCTCATGTGCACAAGATTTGCCACAAAACAAATAGGCAAAACGCACCACACGGCTGTTCAAACAATATTGCCACCCTGCTACATAATGAGGAATTAACAGGGCATTGTTTGCAACGTGAATGTATCGAACATTAATCTGTATCTTTTTTTTTCCTTTTACGGTCGACTCCTTTTAATCGCACGGTTCTACATCAGGAGCTTGGAAGAAAATTGCTATTAAATGGAGTAGCAATAATCCAGTGACTTTCATAATGAAAAAGCAACACCCTGGTATCTGAGAATTAGCGTAATTTAAAGGAAGGCACGATTAAGCGGATTCCACTGTATAAGAGCGAGAGAGAGGGAAAGAGAGAGAGAGAGAGAGAGAGAGAGAAGGGGCAAAAAAAGCTGATAATCCTTTTAGCTAACGGTTGAAAAGCTGTTCAGCTTCACAACTTTTCTATTTTCTGAAATGCTTTCACCAGCGCGTGGTTAGAGCGTCATGGGGAACGTGAGACGAATGAGATAAAGGCATTGAATCATTCTTTCACGGGCGTATTTAAACGATGGGTAGGATCCTGGGGGCTGCCTCCCCTTCCCTCTACTTTATTTGGAGCCACCAAAATCGTCGCCCATCTCACAAAGAGGCGTATGAGACATTAATTTACTAGTTTGTCGCATACACCTCTTCGTGAGTTGTGCGTCGAAATATGGGGCTATACTATCTGAAGAAATTGAAGGAAGATCCAGGCCCAGATAAAAGAATGCTAATGCTAATGTTAGGTTTGTGTTTCTTCAGTGTTTATTAACATTTCTTGATGTACATTAGACTTGTACCTATAACCAAAATTGTGCTGAACTCAGCTGAGTTCTCGACACAGTTCAATGGATAAGTTCAGAATTGAGTTTTCATCCATATATTGAGCATTGGCGCGACTGGGGGTTGATAATTTAGTGAGCTGGCTGGACCAAATTTATCCACAAACATAATCATTTCAACTTCTGCTCATGAACACTCTCTTCTCTTTTTTATAACTGCACTTCACCAGACCAAATTCTCGACCTGCCATGCTCATAACTAATACTCGTACCAAAAGGGAGATCTCAATAAAGAATGCTACTTTTCAAAAATATTTCAACCTCTCATTTTAAGAAAACAAAAGCATAGATAGGCGCTTTCTGCTGCTATTGTTGTTGTTGTTGTTGTTGTTGTTGTTGTTGTTGTTGTTGTTGTTGTTGTCGTCGTCGTCGTCCTTTAAGTTCAAGGATGCTCTAAGGAAGATGGTGGTTTCAAAGCCGGCATCTGCCACACACGTCATGATGTGTCGCCAGAAGTGCTCCGTCCCCATTCTCCACCAAAAAAAAACAAAACATTACTCACTGCGACGCCCCTTTGCTCGAAAACAGAGCAACAGTCACGCAAAACACCTCTCAAAGTCTAGACTAGGATGGAGTTCAAATTTCCCTTCAGTCGAACGTTTCTATTAGTCCAGTATCCGAGCTCGGTGAAAAGATTGGCAAAGTGAAATAGTCTTTTCTTCACAGGCTATCGTCCGATCCATCCACGGGATTTGTAGTAATTCAAGGTTTAACTGGATGCGTCCAATCTATAACACGATTTACAATGATGTAAGGGTTAACAGGATGCGCGCAATCTATCCAGGGGATTTGCAGTGATGCAAGGGTTAACTGAATGCGTAAACAAAACACTTGAACATTTGTTTTTATTTGCCAAACTTAATACTTTATATGGTGCTTCATTCACGTATTCAAGCTTTTCCTTAATCCATCTAACGGCTTCACACTGACAAACAGTTAACTGAAGAAGTAAGCAAACAGGAGGAAACAAGAGGTGTTTGTCAGCTAAACGTAATTGAAGTACAATCAGATAGTGTGACACTTCACTAGCAATAATTGCATCTAACTGCGTCTAATCCATTTGGTGAATTTTCATTGATGAAGGGGTTAACAGGAAGTATGAACAACCAAGTAAAACATCAAAAAAAAACCAAGTAAACATTACTGTTTTCAATTACTAAATTTGGCCGCATCAGAGGTGATATTTCATTTTTTTTTTTGGTCAAGCCATTTTGTAATCCATCCAGCGGATTTGTATCGACAAAGGAGTGAACTGGATGTTTCTACAAACACGGAAATGTCGGTGTTTTTTGTAGCAAGGTTTTTCACCAAACTCTCACACGCTATCATTCAGTACGTCCGCTGGATTTACGCTAAATTTTCACCAAACTCTCACACGCTATCATTCAAGACGTCCGCTGGATTTACGCTAAGTTTTCACCAAACTCTCACACGCTATCATTCAGTACGTCCGCTGGATTTACGTTAAATTTTCACCAAACTCTCACACGTTATCATTCAGTACGCCCGCTGGATTTACGCTGACAAAAGTGTTAACAAGAAGCATAAACAACTAACTTCACAGAGCTGTGGGCGTTTGTCTGTTCAATCTTATTATCCTCATTAGTGCATTAATTTTACATAAAATTTACATTTTTTTTTCCCATCCTATTGCCCAATCCATCCAATAGATTGGCGTAAAGACAAAATGTCAACTGACAGGCTAAACAAAGTCGCGAATACCCCTCAAGTCGCATAGTCTACTACTTAAGTCCAAACAAATTTGCGTGGATGTTTTTGTGTCAATACATCACTTGTTAAAACCCTTCTGGACTTAAATAGACTATCTGCCAAACTATTTCCACGAACACCTTCAGTAAGCAGCAAAGGCAAGGGAAACGAAACAATACGTGACGTTCACTGGCGCAGCTTGAGGATGCTGATCAGTAGGTCGAAAACTATGTAATGCATCGTGTCCAAATTTCCGAATTAATGAGCTTTAAGTTGACATTATTCGATCAGAAGTTTGAAAAAGACTACAGCCCTGAAACCAAATCTAGTAAGTGAAAGACTCCGTAGTTTTTTGTTGTTGTTTTTAAATTCAGTGTTTGTTTACTTTGTTTATCAAACATCGTTATGTTTTATTTTACTTTTTACCCTCGTCAGATAGTTTTCAAGATAGAGCTTAGCCTGGCAAGTGCTCATACCTATTCATTAACGCCTGAGTTTTAGTGAATGGATAACATTTGTGTGATAATGAAAGCTTTTTGTATGATCTCATAAATAAAGCCTTCTTTTCAACCACCAAATGGTGCAAGGCTCCAGCATGCCAACAGCCATACGATCTAAATCCGACCATTGAGCCTGTTGGACTATACTGATAGGAAACTGGACTTTTGTTTATTTGTTTGTTTGTTTTGTGTGTTTGTTTGTTTGTTTGTTTGTTTGTTTGTTTGTTTGTTTGTTTTTTGCTTCATATAGTCTAACAAGGCTCCTGGCTTTCTTTTCTTTTCAGTCCACTTTGAGTTTATGCCCAAGAATTATGGTGTTGGCACAATTCCAGCCAATGTATCCTTCGTTAAATGTAGATCAACCAAATGGAACTGACAACAGCGTAGAAAAGTTTGTGATGTATCCTGCTACTAATAAAAATGCAATATAAGTCTCGCATCTAGGATTATGCACTTTTTCGCGACTTTCCATAATATTTATAACTCCAGCAGGCCAGACCACTCTAAAACTCTTCTGAACTCGCTGAGGCGCATTCAGTGTTAATTCCCATTAAAAGCGCTGATCACTAGCATTCTGATAATATCTTTCACTGCCTATAATCATGTACCCATTTTATTACAGATAGGTAGATTTTGGGAAATGTGAATGAAATCTTTTCCCCAGGCATTTATAGCGTGACTGTGGTCGGGAATCGAACCTATGACCTTTAAGTTATGAGTCCAACGCCCTAAACACTCTGCCATGCTGCTCCATATATTATGGAATAATATAGTTTGGTAAACTAACACCGATGTTTACTTGTTTATTTAAGTTTTCAGTTAATCCTGTTGTCAGTGCAAAACGGCGGGATGAATTGAACTATAATCTGAAAAGGAGTTAATGTGAAGCACTTGGGTTTGTTTTGCCTGATTTGGAAACGGACTAATGGAAATGCCGGACTTCATCAAAGAGGGAAATATTTCAAAATCTATCATGGGCGTAGAGAAATCATTAATTTTGTGCAAAAAAAAAAAGTAAACAATAGAAAATCCAGTCCTTCTGAATGGGAAAAGTCACTTTCTTCAGGCGTTGGTAACCGTTAATCTTGGGATTACATAACGAGAAAAGATAACAGAAAAAGACAATTTATGAGGAGAGAATGATTGTAAAATATTATTGAGGCAGAGATCTACAAGTAGCCATGGTGTCTCTCAACATATCTTCAAAAATCTACAGTGATTTCCGAAAAGATCTACTAAGAAAAGAATATATGACTTTGCCCTTACGACATTGTCCGGGTAGTATCGTCAAGCCGTGCCAATTAATAACAGTACCAGTACAATATAATGCTCTCTCGAATTTGCTCTACAAGTTGGCTGTGTAGTCGATTTGTTCGGCACATTTTGAATACAAAAGAAAAAAAAACTGTAATTGGCATATAGCATGGCAAAATTAAGTATAACATAATCATATTAAAATATTATCAAATAAAAAGTGAAGTGAACCTGGGCATCATGTACACCGAAGTTAAAAACAACGCAAAAATCACCAACAACCATTGACCGTTGCGAAGAAAAAACAACAAAGTCTTCGACATCAAAGAGATTTTTGCGTGGGCTAATTAAGGGAGAGACTAATAAAGTAAAATCGCTCTTTGATTTGTGAGGAGGTTACTGCGTGCGATGCTGCAGGGAGTCTTATGTAATGGCTGATGCATACTTTGATAAATTACTCATACGCCCCTCGGGGGCTTCTCCGTGGCTTCTCAAGAATAAGCATTCTTAACGAAGGTTGGTATTCATTAGATAAAAATTGTGAGGTTTGACTGGAGTATGACTCAGTAATTCAGGGAAACTGACGGAATAATTTATGAATAGGACTGATTTGGTAGCTTATCTATGAGTAAATGAACTGTATTGATGTAACAGCGGTACTATCCATAGAGACTGCTAGACTGACTGCTGCCTGAGTGACTGGCTGACTGAATGACCTGGCCTGAGGGATGGACGGAGCCCAAGAGGGACAGACTCACTGAACAGCTTCTGCAATAAGATCCAACATCGCGATAAAGCAATCGCATTTGTCGTTTAATTTTGAGTCAACCGTGCGAAGTGTTAACATGCCCAACCCATTCCAACAATGAATCTTATCTGTTCAGTTAATCTAAAAGCAACTAGTAATACGTAGGCTTAACACTTTGCTAATTATCTCGGAGACTAAGCACAGAAACTTAAAACCAATGATGATTCATAATAATTCATGAAATTTCATTTCTCCAACTTAGAGAAACAGATTTGTACCACAATACTTCTGGATGAATGAACTCAGTAACCCTGAGTCGATGTCATACTCACCTGACACTTTCACTAAATACAGCTGTTGTTGTTGGTTGGTTTTTTTTTCCTAAAAATTTCCAATATTCAGATCAATCCAAAAAAAAGACTCCCTCCAATTTCAAATCATTTTTGTTATCATTCTATAAAATCTTTGTGTAATTTACATCCAGATTACATCGATTTCAAAATTAATCTATCCGCACTTTTAATTGAAGGCCTGGGTAAACAATTATGTTCTTAAAAGCTCTCCTATTTTCACAGGCTTTACATAACTTACCGAATTTAATTAACGGGTTCACATATCAGCATCACGTATCAGGTAAGTGAGAATATTAATATTGTTAGGAGAAAAATGTTGATTTTATCGTTCACTCTATGTACACAGTCATATTCAGGCCTGGAAACCTTACCTTCTGATTTTGTTGGGAATCGGTTATGATAACATTTTAAATTATGACAAAATCCATGTGCAGCTAGATAGATATGCTGAGACAGTATTGTATATAAATCTCTTAATTCTTTCTACCATTTGTACAATAGCTCTCTCTTTTGTTTATTTCTATTATTTTATTGCTATCTAGGAGAAAGAAATAGATGATGCCGCAGGGCATATGGCTCCAATGACGCGGACTATAGTTGTTTAAACAGAGACCTTAGGATGTCTTGTGCACGAAAGGTTAACACGGCTATGTATGACTTCCACACTTGCAGGAATTCTTTGTCTAAGTGAGCTTAGAACTGAGGGCTGAAGTCGAGAGTTGCCAAAATTTTAATTACGCAGTTTGATAACTTTTTGGGCTCATGTTGTTTAGAAATAGTATATACAGAGGTAAATAAATCATTTTACGAGAAAAATGTGTCATATTAATATTATTTGAAGAAGTCACAGCTGATCAAATAACAGCACTTTGTAATTTGTCTTTTCGCTGTTCGAGACATCGAAGGGAAAAAAAATCAAATTCACTTTGTTTTGTGTTACCCACACGAAATAAATCAAGTTTAGACAAATTAATGTCAAGTGTATACATCACTAATGCAGATGACACTGATAACTTACGACACATTACGTTGTTGTCCCCACAATACGCACAGGCTATACTAGTTTGTCTTCGTGTTAGATATATGAGCTTATTCAAGTTTATTCATGTAAATGTTCCTCACCAATATGCTGATGATAGTGATAACTTACAAGTTACGTTGCTGTCCTTGCAAGACGCACAGGCTGTACTACTTGTATACAACAATCACTGAATATGGCTTTTGAAAATCTAATACGATTTCTGAGAGTCATGTTGATCTTTATCACTTCTATACAATAGAGGAAATAGCACACGTGGACACAGTGTTAATAAAACATGTCAGCTGAATTGCTCTGGTTCACTTGCTGAATCGAATGCACCCGTTTTCGATCACTTTATACAAACCTTTTCGGCTAAGTAAAAATCTATGGTTCACCGTTCGCCTACGGACAATCAATGACCTAGTTTTTCATTGTATTCATGACAGAGAAAACCTTGTCAAAGCTCCTGAATTCAGCTTTCAGTTTGTTACTCTTTTGTTCCGGGAGAATGTCGTCCTAGTTTTTCTTAACATGTTATACATTTTTTGTCGAAGCGATAGAATTCAACTTTCAGTATGTTACCCATTTTGTTACGAAATCGCCCCTTAGTATTTCTTAGCAAAATTTACATTTGTCACATGAATATGACGTGCTATAGCCTGTATCAACTTATAAAGGCATTTGTGTGAGTCTCAATATGTTGTTGATTTTGTGAGCTTAAAGTAACAACTAACGCGGATACATGGCTAGCGTACATTACATGGATGTAGCCTACTGAAATAGCAAGTGTAATAGCTTTTCTGTATTTGAATATGCTCTATGGTCTCAGTCAAGCATGAACAAAGTCGCACCAGCTCTGAGCTACAATTTCCCTCCATATCACCTCATCCTAATCCGATCAAAGTAAATGCTGAACTCGTTTTGGATAAAGAAATACACGACCCTGAAAGTCTTACTCGGCTGAGGCTCTTTGTCTACAACATAATATGAAATGTGGCTTGCCGGTATACCATACATAACTCAGGGTTCCAAGATTTTGCAGTCAGCGCCGACTTGCGCAAAGTCGATTATGTGATCTGCTGGATCAACGTCACTTCTATTCACAGGGATTACCCTACAGCCGCGGAACTATCTGACTGGAAAAAAAAAAAAGACAGCCGAATGACAGAAACATTGGAACCACTTCGAGTCTCACACCTCTCCCTCCTAACTCTTCAGTGGCACCGCACCGCCTCCTCTCCCCTTCTCTCATCCTCCTTGCCAGATACGCTCCACTGATTTCCTTATGGTGTAAAGAAGATACGTAGAGCAGGGAGAGAACAAGTTAAATCCAGATTTAAAAATAACTTCGCAATTTGAGCATTTCTGACAGAGGTGTATCTACCCATTTACAAATTTCGTACCACTGGAAGAG
>JAWQUT010000035.1:2353091-2376694 GCA_033807755.1 Ellobium chinense
CATCCCAGCTGATTCCATGTTTGTCAAGTTATGATTATATGGAATGGATTGGACATTATAAATTTATAGACCATGTCCGTCGGGGGCGTCATCAGACCCTGAGGTCGAAATATCTTCTAGTGTGATCAAATTATAAAATTGGTTGTTATTATTGTGTAATTTGCAGATTTATTGTAGGAAAAAAATGTTCTTGTCTGTCTGTCTGTCTGTCTGTCTGTCTGTCTGTCTGTCTGTCTGTCTGTCTGTCTGTCTGTCTGTCTGTCTGTCTGTCTTCTGGTTACTTGCATTTCTATCTGTCCGTCTATGCTGAATGTCTATTTATCTCTTTTTCGCCGCCTGAGTGCAAAACCCCATAAACGGCAGAATCCAAATTTTACACATAAAAACAATCAAAATAGAGAAACTGTCTCATTTTCGTAAAAGTTCATTTAGCGCAAAGATTCTTTAGAAGTAAGGTCTACTAATGAATGTGGCGTAAAAGTATAACACGAGTTCATGTTTGTTAGTTAAAATTTACACAGATAATGGAAAACAAAACAGTGTTCGTTTTTTGCTTGGTGCAAATAGTCCGATATTGGCTTATGCCCAAAAGGTTGCAGGAGCCAAATTCTAAAAGCCTCTTTGAGCCATTTAATAAAAATTTCTCCTCGAACCACAGGAACGTTCCGAAAAGGTCAGGGCTAATCTGCAGCCCTGGTGCCATCATTGTGCTCAAATTATAGTGGGGGCCCTTCATTTAGATTTTTCACAGTTTTGAATTAGATGAAAAGGGGTTAAAATTTTGGCCTTTTTTTTTGCAGGTCACAGGCCCGCACAAATGAAATCCGCTGAAGCCATTGGCAAACACTGCCTGCAACAATTATTTTTTATTAAATTCAAGACTGAATTTCACCACGTTTGCGGTGTGGTTTCATGTTATACGATTATTTCTACACAATCTGTTAAAAGGACCGATTTTATACTCTGCTACTATCGACTCTGATAGTCTAATTTTGTTTGACCAATTAGGCTCCAGCAGCCAAAGAGAGCACTAGCGTCCTCATCAGTGACATTTTGTTAAGTGCATGAACAAGTCTGTGCGTACAATACTCCGATATGTGCTCCTATCGGTGAATTACAGAATGAAATATTTGAAGGGTTTCATGGCAAAACGCTTTATCCACCAATATGAATTTTTAGCTTATTCTACATACTTCATGTAGCAGTAGGAGTATTTAGTATACATGCATTCCATAGAAGGACATTTGATCTATATTATTTAAGACTTAAATTTCGCCTTTCACATAAAAATATGCTTTGAATCTGGTCTGTTTTGCCACAACCCCCGAATGGTGTATAATGCGTTTGCCATGAAGCCCTTCATTTCAGGTTTCCTATTGTACAACGAAACTACTGAAGTTAGAAAAAGTCAGAGATTTGGACACAGTATCAGGCACTCCAAGTCCAGAGACGTCAAACCTGAATTCCGGTCATGTGGCTTTTATGTTGCAAGAGCCTAATTGGTAAAAAAAATATGGTCAATAACAACACAGTATAATAATAAATAATAAATCGTATAACATGAAACCACAGAGCAAAAAGAAAGGTGGTGTTCAGGCCCAAATTTGTGAAAAAATAATTGTCGCAGGCAATGTTTCACAATGGCCTTGGCCGATTGTCTTTTCTTCTCTTTTTGTTGTGCGCCTATGGTCTGCAAAAGAAGGCCAAATTTTAAACGTTTTTTTTTTTTTAATCTAAAGCAAAATTGTGAAAACTCTAAATGATGGACTCCCTTATGTAAACAGTTTGTAATTTGAGCCCAGTGGTGGCAGCAGACCTGCGGACTAGCCGTGGCCATCCTGGAACATTTCTGTGGTTCGAGGAGAAATTTTATGAATTGGTTCAAAGAAGCTTTTACAATTTGGCTCCTGCAGCCTACAAGACTTATCGGAAAGTCCCGCAACCTACTCTGAGCTGAACAGTTATTTCTCTCACTTTCTACTTTACTCACCCTCGTTCCCTCACAAACATCTGACCATCTGTCGCTACCAATTGTCCTTCCGTCCTATTTTGCATACGTGCGGATGTGACAGACTACATAATTCACCTACAAATTTCGAATTTGTATAATTACAACACTGAATATCTGTCATTAAATCGTAATAACGTGTTCGTACGTAGGTGAAGTGGTACTCGATTTCTGATTAAATCCCCATCTGTTGTTTGTAGATTCATTATCGATTACGTCGACCAAGTTATCCGGCTGCCATACCAGTGGTTGTTTGTTGGTTAATGCTAATATGGCTTTGGGTATAAAAATTCGACTCCTAGGTTAATGGTACAGAAAGTACAGGGCAAAAGTAGTTTTCGTCCAAGCAAAGATCTTACTGTGATGCTGTTAAATGAAGGGCAGGAGCTTTCAGGAATATGAATACATAGCAGGACGACGTCATTGAAGTTCTTCGAATGGTAACTGCAAAACAATGCTAAGGATTGGATGGATTGTTGGTTTTTTGTTTTTTTTCAGGAGGAGGGGTGAGGAGGGACCAGATGGTAGGAAATACGGGATTTACAAATCAGGAGCGCTAGAGTCTGAAAGAGGCGGAAACGTATTTTTCGCCCATCTACCTTCCTCCTCTCCCATGCACTTTTCTCCATCCCCTGCATCGGCCGCGATTGGACCTAACACGCCTATGTCTCTGTCTCTGTCTCTCTCTGTCTTTCTCTGTCTCTCTCCAACTCTCTCTCTTTCTTTCTTTCTCTCTCTCTTTCTCTCTCTCTCTCTCTCTCTCTCTCTCCTTCTTCCTCACTCTCTCCCTTTTTGAAGTGCACACCAAATTATGCAAGAGGGGCAGAGGGGTATGACTCATTTATTAATCTCTCCCGCGTAGGCGAGTAGCGGACACGTTAGCCTAAAAAAGTCTCTGGGCAACTGTTGTGGGTTAACTGCTTCCCCGAAAAAAACGTCCGGGTTGTCTGTCCCTTAGGGAATTCGCCTCCCCCAAATCAACCATGCAGCTCTAAGTGCTGCAGTAATGACCTCAATCATTTGATCATGACTAACCCACGTATCTTAGTTATTTATGATAAAACAGATATTGATTAAACACGACATCACCAAAAATATTTCATTGTTCCTCATATTGAAATTACACTGAGTTTGTACAGGGAACATAACTGAGATTCATTCACTATCTGAATTTACGAATTGTGACACAGAATTTCTCTTGTAACCATGACGACAAAGGGACAGACATGGGCACAGCATTCCTGTAAATAAGCCTAACAATTTTGTTATTTTGTTGAACCCACAAAACTTAAACAGAAAAACAAGTCTTGAAAATAAGATACACTAGCAACAACACCCGTTCTTTTGAAGGGGTTGCCATGTCAAATAGAAAATTCCTGATACGAGGCAGAGGCCTGTTGACGACAGACAGCGAAAGATTGGCGCGACCTTTGACCTGTAAACTTTGATCAAGGGAAACAACGCAATTTTTGGCTCGGCACATTCAAAACAATGACTGGCGGTTACATGAATCTTAACATCAAAAAAAAAAAATTAGCTTTAAAACAATAAGACCTCGCTATGTAGAAAAACTAACGCCAATATGTATTTCGACATCGATGAAAGCGGTGATATGTCAGTTGTCAGGGATAAAGGTGGCCCCGTTAAGAAGAGGACACATGATGCCTTGTTCCAGTAAGATGATCTTCAAACAAAGCACAAAAGACAACAACGAGATTGCCGTTTTGTTGTGTAAGAAAATGACACAGGTTTTCAATAGGTGTCAATCATCTCTTTGGCGGCCCCTTTTTTAATTTACAGACAGACAGACAGACAGACAGACAGACAGACAGACAGACAGACAGACAGACAGATAGATAGATAGATAGATAGATAGATAGATAGATAGATAGATAGATAGATAGATAATGCATTAGACAACAGCCCCTTTTTATGACATTATCAGAGCATATTCATGAGCAAATGGTTTAGTCCCTTAATCTGGAGACCCACTGGCTCGCAGGATCCTCTGTACTACGGAATGAGGGCTGCCAGGAGGTGTCTTAATAGCTAAACCTATAGATGCTAGAGAGATCCCAAGTTGGCACTTATGAGACACATGTCGACCTTGATCACGGGCAAACTTTGGCTCCCATAGGAGCTGGACATTCATGGTTAAGCACACTGATATCGCATTATGGATACCTAGAAATACAGAAGTAAAGCATTTATTTGGAAAAGCTATCTTGGCATCGCGCGGTTACCGTGCGTGCGAGCTAATTCTTTCACAGAAGATAATATGAAAACATCCATGTGAGTCCCAGATGGGTTCCATATGCTGTGTTTGCTAGCTGATATCAATAGCCTTGAACCTATCACTGGTAATGTTGCATTACATACTGTCTACCCATAGTGACTGGACGATAATCAAAGAGGGTTACTGTCTCATTATATTACCAATGCTATTCTTCTATCAGACTCACTCATCTACCTTCACAGCAAGCGCTGTTCCCAGACTCGACGTTATAGCCTAGCGGTACAAGTTTTTAGTCCTGTGGGACCGACGGGCGTCCACTATTACAAAAACATACCCTTTTCTCTCCCAGCTTTCTTGATATAGGTTATAAACAGGATATCTAGCGGGTAACGTGATGCTCCCATGGGAAGTGGTACTTTTCTTCGTCAGTAGCTGTGCTTGGTCCAGTTTTTTTTTTTAGTGGTGGCTAAAACGCTTATTTTCTTTAGTCTTTGGAAAACAGATGTCGATGATAATGCCCAGCCTCTTCTGATAATAAATCTGTCATCATGGTCGTCTTGCCCACGCTCCGAATGGTGGTACTTGACTAGACTCACTATCATAGCCCTCAATGATGTACCGCCACTGCGTATATTTCGTATTTCATGTCGCGCCTGGGGGTCTCTGACTTTAAAGGTACGGTTAAACTTAAGAACAACCAACGCCACGCCTATTCCCTGGAGCGAAACATAGTTCCCAATGTCAGAGGCATCAGAACACACAAAGAGGGTGCGTACCCTCCACAACATCCCTACCCCTCCTCCTAAATACCCGTACACAAAATATTTTAGCTACTAAGATCATGTATGATATACAGCTGCATCAGCTTATTCTAAAGTGAATAGAAGATGGCGAATTAGTGGTGGGGAGGCTGCTTTATTTTTTTATTGTCTATTAGAGTTTATAAAAGCACACTGCTTACATAACTGTGTTAACGAGAAAAAGAGTGTTAATTTCAAGCATATTTCTTCGTTCCCATCGCAACATCATGTGCTGTCTTACCGCAGTGGTTGATGTTGTGTTGCTTTTTTTGTTGTTGTTTTTGCTGGAAGTGTTGTTTATAATGTTGCTGTTGCTATTGTTATTGTTGTTGATGATGTTATTATTGTTGTTGTTTTCAGCTTCTGCTGCTGCTTGTGTTGTTGTTGTTGTCGTTGTTGTTGTCGTTGTTGTTGTTGTTGTTGTTGTTGTTGTTGTTGTTGTTGTTGTTGTTGTTGTTGATGATGACGACGACGATGATGATTATGATGATGGTGATATTATTGTTGGTTTTCTTTTTTTGTTGGTTTTGGTGTTTCTGTTGTTGCTGTTGTTGTTGTTGTTGTTGTTGTTGTTGTTGTTGTTGTTGTTGTTGTTGTTTGTTGTTGTTTTTGTTGTTGTTGTCCTTTTTGCTGTCCTTGCTATTGCTATTCTCTTTGTTATTCTGTATGTTGGCCATGAAGTAGTTTCTGTTTCCGTTGTTGTTATTACGTTTTAAGAGTTTGCACAATCCTGTTGTAATGACTGTATAAAGGACCCACCCGTGTTCACACGCAGCAATGCCCCTGATCACAGTGATGCCATCTACAAATTTATTCTGCTTGAGCCTCTTTCCACTGACAGTATCCTTAAAGATAAGCATATCCTCAGTTTCGTCATCGCTGTGACCTCTCCTGACACACGCTTTTGCCTGATTACTTCTTCTCTCACATCCAGAGGCGTATACTGATTACGGTAACGTGGGACACGTGGATGGGAAAGAGGAATGGATTGTTGACGTGGCAAGGAAGGTGGGAGTTTATGTATGGTACCTTGTTAGTGAATGATAAAGGGTTAGATAATATTTTAGAACTCTCCCGCCTACTGTTTGTTTTACGCTTTGAGGTAGAGTTCGAAAAGAAAAAGCTGGCACTTGGAAATTTGTATCAAAAGACCGTATATCCATGTCAAAATAAGGGGAAGATACTGTATTTTAAATTATAATTTCAGACATGGAACATTTCATAAATAATGATAACATTCCCCCCCCCCNCTCACACTCTCTCTCTCTCTCTTGTCCCTATAGTCTACGCCCTTGGCTTAACTTTCCATCTCTTCTTGTCATCGGCGTCGGCTCATGAAAATGCTTTTTACAGAATGAATGAATGGTTTCTCTTAGGGTGACACGCACTGGGAAAAACCGGGTGAGGGGGGGGGGGNGGGGGGGGGGGGGACTCTAGGGTGGAGACCAATAGTATGTTGAACTCAAGTAACGGCATAATGTGTTTTTCAACACGAACGGTAAGAACATATGTACTTACTCGCCCACCCCTTGGACAGAACGGCGGGCAATGACAGGCTCTTCAGTTCAACCTTGAAGTTATTTGTTTACATTGGCCACCCATGATATTTATAAACAAACCGGTAAACTGTAAAGCGATGTATATCTACCGGCTGTTCTACCTGGAGCGCTGAATATAACATAACATGAACTCATCAACAGAAGATTTTCTTTTAGATCATCTCTGAAATTCGCTCTAATCTGTCTCTAATCGACATTAGATGCACGAAAATACGAAAAACAAAAGTGAGAAAACCCTGAGAAGGTGGAGGGTGATCTACTGAAGAGCAGGTATCATCATTGATTCTTTGCTGGGTTCCATAAATGTCTTTTAGATCATCTCTGAAATTCGCCATATCTTAACTACTTCTACATCAAACGTACAAATCTTACAGACACCTGAGGTACGATACCACGCAAAAGTTTGGGGAGTATGAATATATGGATGATAAGCTCTTGGAAAGCAGATCTTGTCTGTGAGGCTTTACAGGGCGCCACATTTCCTGTGGATCATCTCGGAAAGTTACCTTTCATTTTATACCTTTTTTTTTTTTGTTCCCACACCAAATATACAGATTTAACAACTGCGAAACGTAGGAGTGAATAAGTGCGAGAAAATACAATGATTAATTGGGAAGCAAGAATCGTTGTTTGTTGTTGCGGAGTGCTGTAACATTTCTTTTAGATCATCTCTAAGATGTGCCTTATCTTTTGCTACATGTACATCAAATAAACACCTCTAACAAGACGGATACATAAATGCAAGAGGACACAGGAAAATGGCTTATGAACAGTTGGAAAACAGATATGCCTGTCGTCTGTGATTCTTTGCGTAGAGCCACAACGCGTGCTTCAGATCTTCTACGAATCTCCGCGGATAGATTCATTATGGTGCAGCACCCGCTTACAACGATTTGAAGTTTGCAGAAAAGCTTTCCCTATTAGCATGCCCTAAAAGAACAGTCCTTGACAGTTAAATTCATCATCCTAAAATTGTGAAAAAATACTCACCGATGTGCAAAAGTTAGTATCGAAGATAGCAGTAAAAGCTTCTTATCAACTTTCAATAAGTGTCAGCACTGTAGTGTGTCACCATTCTCCCAAAATCTCACTCGGAACGGATGCCATTTGAGAAAAGCGCATTTTAAAGTTGAACGTCCCATTAGCACACTTGCGAATAAAACAAAATTTATGGGAGTTTCATTTCTGCTCATTTTTTGACGAGATATTATTTTTGCGGCTGATTTCCAACCACAAATGGAAATCGGGAAAAAAAAATTGCCTTTTGACCTTGAAATGACACGCCCCCCCCCCCCCCCNCCCCACCCCCCATAGGAATCCATCTCACATAAATCCTAGACTGGCGCCAACGATTTTCTATTTCCTTGATTTCTGAAGGGATTTTTATAGTTGGCTTGCTTTATTCATGAAAAGCCCACGGGAATATTCCTGTCACCGCACTAGCATCAACATCTACAGCAGATACACCAGTCACAATAAATGTCATACACAATAGCAAAAAAACCCAGAGAGAAGGATGATGACGATGAAGGCCGGCGTCGTATGTGGTTCTCTGCGGGGCGCCACAACAATCTTGTCTACATCTTCAACCAAATCCGTATCAAACGAACAAATTTAACAAAGCATCTTCAGCCACATCTGTATCAAATTAATGAGCAAATCTTACAAATGCGATTCACAAGAGCGAGAAAAGTGCAAGAAAATTCATGCTGATTTATTAAAAGCCAGGATTTATCCACGCTACCCAACGGGGATGATGAGATGGCTTAAGATGTTTGCAAAACATAGAAAGCATTCTACTTAATATAACTTTAAGGTCGGTTCTTAAAGAGTAGAAGAAATAGTTCTTAGCCCATGATTGCAGTCTGTGGACGTTATTTTGAGGGTATTTCTAGGGGCATTTTCTAAGGGTAATATTTTGAGGGTATTTCTAAGCATGCATCTGGAGATAAAACATAATATTATGCATCACGCATATGAACCTGTGCCTGTACTGAATACAACCCACTGAGCTTTTCTTATGAATATGCAAATCGCTTCACCGATGAACTGAGCCGATCCAGATCCTGGATAAACTGGTAACGACCTCTTCCAATCTAGATTTTCCCTGCCCACATACTAAGATTGAGCACTATGTTGTTATTACGTCAGAAGGGTTTAGACTCAAAACCAAACGGTCGTAAAAACCGTGATGACACGACCACTTTTCGGAACAAGTCATGTTAGAGTGCATTATCCATGGACTACATCAGCCATATTCCCAAATAAGACAAAGCCAGCGACTGATTTGGATCAATCGAACGGGCTAATTAAGTAATCAGCTAAACCAGAGAAATGAGGAATCTGCGATAGTGTTTCTGTTTGATAGACTGATTCCTACCGAGGTTTAGCCTGAGGTTACCCCAAGCAATGAGTGTTTCGGTCTTTACGGAGGCTGGGATCAGTAAAATGAAACAGAAATACTGATGAGGTTTGTTTCTCTCATTTTGTCATCATATGAATGAAACACTATTTTGTATCATGTCAATAGATTTAATCAGCTCCTCACGTCTTTTCAACACTGGGAATCAACTGTGCTGCATATGAAAACTACTGCATCTGCCAACTCTATCAGTGTAAAGACAGTGTGGGTAATCTCCTTCACGATAATAATGCGACCCTATGAGAATGTAGTGCCAGTGCTGACGTAGTTTACTAGATACATGAATGGAGTGAGCTGCTCTTGACATGAGATGGGCTCATCTAAACGCTGCCGCCAGCGGAGACAATTTATCTTTTCTAAAAATAGCTTGCTATGATAAGAAAGTAATACCTGGACTCTACTGTAACCTAATAGATGGCTCGAGAAGCACTACTGATTTCGAAGTCTGTGCATTTTCCACATGTTGGTCTACTCAGCTTGGCGAATGCTAGATAGCCAGTCAAATCACGTTTGGCGAAAGCCGGAATTATTCCTGAATATAGTTAGTTTAGCCCTGGTGAGAGAAAGAGCTTCCGCATGACATAACGATAACCCCTCACAAACGGATGTGGGCGGTCCATGTCTTTGATTTATGCATCATGCATCTTGAATGATGTTGATGATGTAATTTTGTTACTGTTTGTGGCAGATTCTCCGGTTGGTTGCTGCTGAGGTTGTTGTTGTTGTTGCTGCTGCTGCTGCTGCTGCTGCTGCTGCTGCTGCTGCTGCTGTTGCTACTGCTGCTGCTGCTGCTGCTGCTGCTGTTGTTGATGATAAGGATGATAACAATGATGATAATGATGATGATGTTGTGGTTGTCGTCATTACTGTTGTTGTTGCTGTTGCTGCTGTTGTGGAAACTGCACTGAAGTAGCATCGTCGTGTTGCTACTGTAGCTGCTTGGTAGTTGTGATGGTATCGTAAAGATGGTGGTAGTGAAATACTGACTGCGAAGTGTCAAAGTACTGATGGTAAAGGCGGCAGTGGCAGTGGTGACGCTGGAGCTGTGGTGGCATTGTGGCAATGTAGCGGTAGTNTACAATTTGGCTCCTGCAACCTGAACTGGATCAATCGAACGAACGGGCTAACTAAGTAATCAGCTAAACCAGAGAAATTAGGAATCTGCGATAGTGTTTCTGTTTGATAGACTGATTCCTACCGAGGTTTAGCCTGAGGTTACCCCAAGCAATGAGTGTTTCGGTCTTTACGGAGGCTGGGATCAGTATAATCAAACAGAAATACGGATGAGGTTTGTTTCTCTCATTTTGTCAGCCTATGAATGAAACACTATTTTGAATCATGTCGTTAGATTTTATCAGCTCCTCACGTCGAAAACTACTGCATCTACCAACTCTATCAGTGTAAAGACAGTGTGGGTAATCTCCCTCCCGATAATAATGCGACCCTATGAGAATGTAGTGCCAGTGCTGACGTAGTTTACTAGATACATGAATGGAGTGAGCTGCTCTTGACATGAGATGGGCTCATCTAAACGTCGCCGCCAGCGGAGACAATTTATCTTTTCTTAAAAATAGCTTGCTATGATAAGAAAGTAATACCTGGACTCAACTGTAACCTAATAGCTGGCTCGAGAAGCACTCCTGATTTCGAAGTCTGTGCATTTTCCACATGTTGGTCTAATCAGCTTGACGTTCGGCGAAAGCTGGAATTATTCCTGAATAAAGTTAGTTGAGCCCTGGTGAGAGCAAGAGCTTCTGCATGACATAACGATAACCCCTCACAAACGGATGTGGGCGGTCCATGTCTTTGATTTATGCACCATGCATCTTGAGTGATGTTGATGATGAAATTTATGGTGCTGTTTGTGACAGATTCTCCGGTTGGTTGCTGCTGAGGTTGTTGTTGTTGTTGCTGCTGGTGTTGCTGTTGTTGTTAATGATGATGAGGATGGTAACGATAATGATGATGAGGATGATGATGATGTGATTGTTGTCATTATTGTTGCTGTTGCTGCTGTTGTGGAGACTGCACTGTAGTAGCATCGCCGTACTGCTACTGTAGCTGCTTGGTAGTTGTGATGGTATCGTAAAGATGGTGGTGGTGAAATACTGACTGCGAAGTGTCAAAGTACTGATGGTAAAGGCGGCAGTGGCAGTGGTGACACTGGAGCGGTGGTGGCATTGTGGCAATGTAGCGGTAGTGGGAGGTTGCTGTTGCTGATGTTACTGTTGGTATTAACGATGATGGTGATTACAGTGATATGTTGTATTCGTGTTTGTGATCATGTTCCTGTTGCTGCTGCTGCTGCTGTTACTGCTGCTGCTGATGATGATGATAATGATGATGATGATGATGATGATGAAGATCAAGATGATGATGATGATGATGGAGAAGATGATGATGATGATGAAATCATATACGTCTGTTGTTATTAGAAGACCCTCACAACACCGGGATGCAAAAGCGGAGGTTAGTGACAAGCCGGAAATGAATAGCTAATGGGAAATTTTCAGCTGGCTTGTTAAAATACCAAGAAGGTGCAAAAAAGTCATAAAGGAAGCTATCAGAAGGAGTGTTTTAAGTGAGAGCCTGCAGCTGTTTATAAACAACACTTTATTCTTACAGCAGAATTCCGCCATATGGTAAAGAAAATTATTCTCGAAAATAGCATGAGCCGAAAGTTAATAGACGCCCAGCTTTAATCTGTGTGAAAATTAACGTAGGCTTTTCTTCTGTTTCTTAGCTTTGAAGAAAACTGAAGATTTTTCCCCATCATCTGTCTTCAACAAAAGTCTTAGACTAGACTATTTCAAATGTTTTTTTGTTGTTTACAGCAAGGAGTTCATTTCCTTTGAACTTTTTTTTTTTAGTGGGAATGTACGGCACTTGCATTCAAGGCAAGCACATACATCGGTCATTTGTTTGTAATTTAAATACACTCCTTTCTCCAGCCGTGCAAAAGGAGTATAGTCTAGATCAGATCTATGTCAGAGCTACGAGGGAACTCTACTGGCGACTGTCTGGTATGTGTCGGTCAGCGCGGAAAACACTCGCAATCAGGGTTGGGCAAGGTCACTAAGAAAGTCAGTTTAGATCAAGTTTAGTTCACTAAGGTGAAAAGGTCTTACCATCAAGTTTAGCTCAGTTCTATTAAAAAAAAAAAAAGAACTGAATAGTTTTCAAATCTGATCAATTGTCTTTGGTTTTAGAAATCGGCATTTGGTTCTGGTTCTCTAGGTAGATGTGAACTGAACTGAAAATTAGTTAAAATTAAATTTCACTCAAAATAGCTAAAGTTCAGATTCACATCAGTTCGTCCAAAATTGCTATATAATATTAAGGTCAGATCAAGTTCACCCGAACTGAACTTAAGTTCACGAACTGCAATCATAATATGATCTCAGTTCCGCTCAATTCTGATCGCAGTGAATATACTTCACAACAAAAACATTCTCCCCTGCCAGCTCCACTAGTCTTTGCTGGGCATCGCGCTTAGCGAATGGTTGCCGGTGGATACTGTATATTAAAATGACGTAACATTAAGCGACTTTTACTTCAATTCTTCTTCCTTCGTGCAGTTCTTAGGCATTATGTAGCGGTGCGAAGGTAGGCTGCTTTTGTTTGGTCCCTGCAATTTGACAAAATGGGAAACCACATAAGCAAAGGAAGTATCAGTTCCTAGGCAAGCCAAGATGGCTACGACTAATGCGGAAGAGACAGAAAACAAAGCACTGATTTGAGAGTAGTGTTTGCAATACTTATATCTTTGCCTCATTCATTATCATTCACACGACTGTTGATTCTTGCCACATATTTTTTCCGACACAAGATTGTTGACAAAGCTTTCCACTGACATGTTGCTGAGCTTTTCTTTTGGTTTTGTCAACATACGACACATTTCTAGCAAACCTCTAATAGGTGTGCACCATTCCACACTGACTGGCGCGCATCAGCTAAAAGCGTACCCTTCGCTAAGGACTGTTTACAGAATTCAAAGACAGCCCCTTTTGCTGCACCGAAAGGCGCAAATGTAGCCCAGGCTTCAGACAAAGATAAATATAGTTTTAGGGACGAGGGAAAAATTAAAAAAACACAGACGCTTTTAAAGAAGTGGGGAAGATATGCGGACAAAAAGACATGATATTTTTTTTTACAGGAAAGATAAAGAGAAAGACGATCGGGCTTTAGAGAAGAGACAAAGACACAGAGAATGAGAGATAGGCTTTTGAAAATGAAATAAGATACAAGAATCACAGGTTTTACAGGTTTTAGAGGAAATGTAGAGAAAGGGGGGGGAGAGAGAGATAGAGAGAGAGAGAGAGAGAGAGAGAGAGAGAGAGAGAGAGAGAAAGAGAGAGAGAGAGAGGCGTACAAGTCAATCAGATGCAAATTCGATAAAAATCAATTTCGATGCTTTTGTGCTATACCCCTGTATCAGATATTTGGTTCAGAATAGACTTTTCAGTGTTTTAATAGATTGCTACACTATGGGTTAACTGTTAAAAAAATTTCATACTCTAAGATTAAAAAGTGGTAACAATATTGTTGTGAAAATTTACTTCTTAACAATTCGTTTGATACATTTTTTTTGCTGGGCATTTTTGTTCTCGTTGTTTTTCCTGTAAAATTTCACAATTTAATATGAGTTTAGAGCGTCGACCTGCAATTTAGATCTATCAGGGGATAGGCTACTTTATTTCAGAGTCAGATTTGTATAGCGCTCATTTATGACAAAAAATATTGGAGGAACCATTCAAATCCAAAAAGATTTTTAAAAAAACTTTGACTTAGGGTAAATACCTACCGTTTAAATCTATTTTCTTTTACACAGCTTTGACGCGCTGAAATCGTTTCGCCAAATAAGCCATGGCCTTTGGAAATACGAATCGCTGAGGTCGATTTCCAATGAAGTGTCCTCTTGAATCTTTTTTGCCATAAGCATCGGCTTAAAATATACACGAAACGCTGAAGTTGATTCTCCTAAAATCATCCTAGCTGTATTTGAGTCCTGACGGCTCCTGCTGGCTGATGATACAATCAAAGATGTTCGCTCGTATTATGATAACATTATCAGGTTCCTTATCTCTAACGGTTCTTAATCACACTCGTCTAACATAGACCCTCAAAGCCGCCAAATGACTTTCCTGTGCAGGCTGGGGTTATCTTGACCTGAATCCAGTTTTATCATTCATAAACTACACGTAATAAAGTGGGAGAGGTTGAGTCAGATGTCATTTCACACCACAGATTTCTAACGTCCTCCGATGAAAGAGCTCATGTTGGTTTCTCAGCCAAAAATAACTTTTTTTTGCGCATTCGTGATCTTTATGCCAGTTCTCACCTCCAAACAAAATATTTCTGCGAGACTGCATTATATGCCCTTGATCAGGTAATAGAAATTATACACGATTTTTGTTGAAGCAAAAAGCAATATTCAAAGAGAACTACAGTGTACTCAGTCGTCTTAGAAACAGTTTTGGCAAAGATAAGCCTTTTTGTCAGATGACGTTAGATTACGCCCGTCTCTCCAACAACACGGCATAAACAGCGCTCACGTATCGTGTGACGTCATTATCGCACGGATGGAGTGAGTGATATATCTCGTCACAGTCATAAGCATAGATTCCCTGCCTCAGAGTTTGGCAATTTGCAACTGGGCTATTTTTGTGCTTCCTACAACTCAGTACTTCCATCATATATCACATAGTAATTCACCAAGTCAGTGATTAAAGCAAAAATGATTATTTTGTTATGCACTTTTTTTCCCACTAGCATTGGTGCCCAACGCAAGTCTGTAAGCGTTTAAGAGGTACCTAGAGGGGGAAGAGAGGGATGATGATTACAAATTATAGTTGCTTTCTTGAATCTTTACGTCTGAACTGTGATCCATCACTAGCCAAACATTCAAGAAGCACAACTACGGTTTAATAACAACACGTATTTAGTGAATGTGCGACTATGCGGATTCTTCGCAGCCCTTTTGATGCCACATTATATGACCTTGTAATTTTATATGATTTTATGAAATATACATGCATGCACACGCACACACACACACAC
This sequence comes from Ellobium chinense, assembly GCA_033807755.1. NCBI lineage: Eukaryota > Metazoa > Mollusca > Gastropoda > Ellobiida > Ellobiidae > Ellobium > Ellobium chinense. The sequence continues at coordinate 2,368,177 of JAWQUT010000035.1, forward strand.
ACACACACACACACACACACACACACACACACACACACACACACACACACACACACACACTTATTCACTTACTAATCTTTACGTTCTCTACTCCTGCGTTGTGGATTTTCGTTTTGTCGGCTTCTTTCTTAATTAAATATACAATCTAGACTTGATGATAAATCTTGCACTTTATCTGTATCATGCATATCATATATGGCCGGGTGCGTGTGAAACGCTGTGCCTCCTGTGATATCTTATAACTGCATGTATTTCATGGTTTGTTAATGATTATACTGCAACGAAGCCATTTTCCCTTCTCAAAGATAGCAAAATCAACTTGCGCATTAACGATGGGATACAAAATCATTATTTGAGAACTAACCCATTATCGATGGGATCTTTTACCATCTTGACACGTATAATAACTCTGCATGTTGAACAATGCTAAGGGTGCATTCAGCATCGATACAATAGTATAATTATCATAATGGTAAGAGATCCCATCGTCATTGCGCAAGCTCTCAATTATCTCAATTGAAGAAGTATAATTTCCAAATATAGTGAGACCTAACGGTCTCAAGCCTCATGTACTTGAATCAGAAGTTCAGCATATTCGTTGAAAGGCTCTGATTCTAAGTCCCTGTTTTTGCTTTCACATTTTACGCATACATTCGAGCATCTCACAGACCCGAAATTTGGCGATTCTTGTGGTCCTTCTGTATATATATGTGTTGATATAGAACGACAGCTCTACGAGATTTATAAATACTGCCAAAAGAACCAAACAGCCAAATGGTCTCCCAGCATTAAGGACGGTTAAACTGAGAGTTCTAAAAGTGTCATCTTTAATGTCTGAGGCATAGGCATGGGTTATTTCCCCCTCGGTGCCCTGTTAACCCTAAACCATATACATGTATCCGGTATGTGAAAACGTCAAAAGAATTTAGATCAACATAGTAAGCTTTTGATTCAAGTAGGGCAGTCTACCTTAATACCATTTTCTCGGTTGCTGTAAGGCTTTCTGCTCTTGTTCGTTTGACGTTATTTATGATTCCTGTAATATGACTGCCCCTATTTGGGGAATCTTTTGATTTCCTTTTCTTTGACCATTCTTATTTATACTCTATCAAAGAGTACCTTGCCAACGCTCGCAGGCAAAAGCTAGTCCATAGACTACTCGCAATTATCATGCATGCAAGATCTTCCTTACAGCGCAAATTGCAACGCCAGCTATCATTACTTCCGCTTTCCACTTTCCCGTTGTCAGAGAAATATGGTTTGCTGATAAGAACTATTACACTGGTTTTCTCTTTTTTTTTTTGTCTGGCTGAAGTATCGTTTACTTTCGTAGGCGAATTTTTTTTTTTTTTATACGGTGAATCATTAAACCGGAAGTGAGCTAAACTAGAGTTGATTGATCACGAAGGGTCTATGAGATTACCAGTGCTATAAACTGTGCCGCGCTAAATCGAAGCTTTCGAATGTATGGTTAAAATTGCATTTAAAGTTATATACATAGCGAAAGTGCGGTGTTACCCTGATGACGAGCATTAGGAGCAATAAGATCCTCAGGGAGGTCACAGGAAAACTCTGATTATATTCGCCATACCACTCAATGAGCAGATCATGAACAATGCATTACTGGTGACACAGCAAAACTTTGAAACAGCTCAAGGCTTATAAAGATTCATTATACTCTCTGCGGCATTCAGTCCTAAATCTTGGAAAATAAGACTCATGACAGTTTCCTAAATTTTAGATTGAACACTGTGATTTTCATGAGCATGGGCTTCCTGTCACAGGTGTGCAAACAAAAGTTTCATGCGGAGACTTAAGGAAATGGCGACCGATTTCTCATTTTATTAAGCTTTCATGATGCGTCATAATGCTTGGTTCCATTTGCTTTCTCTCTTTCTCTTTCTCTCTATCTCTCTCTCCGTTTCCCTGTCTCTGTCTCTTTGTCTTTGTCCCTGTCTCTGTTTCTATCTCAGTCTCTGTGTATTTCTGTTTTGCTCTGTCTCTCTCTAATTCACTCTTTTTTCCCTCTCTCTCTCTCACTCTCTCTCTCTCTCTCTCTCTCACACACACACACACACACACACACACACACACACACACACACACACACACACACACACACNCATGATGCGTCATAATGCTTGGTTCCTTTTGCTTTCTCTCTTTCTCTCTATCTCTCTCTCCGTTTCCCTGCCTCTGTCTCATTGTCTTTGCCGCTGTCTCTGTTTCTATCTCAGTCTCTGTGTCTTTCTGTTTTGCTTTGTCTCTCTGTCTCTCTCTAATTCTCTCTTTTTTCCATTTCTCTCTCTCTCTCTCTCTCTCACACACACACACACACACACACACACACACACACACACACACACACACACACATTCAGAGAACAAAGAATCTGTGTTTGGTTGGTTGATAAAGTAACGTACGACGGTGTCAGACCGGGCCACAGCTCTAAGTAGGAATCCCACTTTACACGGTATACTAATATTCTTTATCACCGCCACAGATAATAACACGTAAGTGCTTACTGTTTTGTATGCGTACCTGGGCAGATGGGTGGATATGGAGCCAAACACAGTCGGCTTCTCTTAATTACAATCCCGTTAAACGCAAGATACCAGGCTACTGCTTTTCTAACACAAAAGACATCAGGTGCTCGCGACTCCTTTTAATCTCAACTGTTTCCACACTGTCGAGGAGTTGTTATTAAGCGGGATCGACTGTAGGACATGCCAACAACATTATACATACATATATAGAAGGTATAATACGAGGAGAACGTGGGAGGTCAGGAACCATCCGCATATCATTTGTTATTAGAGATAATTTGATGGGGGTCAACCTTCCAGTTCATGGGTTATTTCCATATTCTATGGTTTACCATTTTCATACCATATCAGTGGCGTCACACACGAGCTGCGGAAGGAAGTGATGAGGGTAACCATTTCCCATCCCTCTCTACCCCATTTCCCCTCCCTCNCCCTACCTCCTCCTCCTCCCCCCTCCCCCACCCCCGCGGCCTTCGCCTCCGGTAACCTAAGAAGCAATAAGATACAGTATATTGATAAGAAAAGTTCACTCAGGATATTTACTGTAGAAATGTTGTTTTTTTTTGTCTTTCGCGAGGGTGCAATTTTCGCTAATCTACGAGTTCAGCTTGACTCGCGAAAATGACTTCCCGCGCAAAAAAAGGTTAGGTCTACCTGTACAATGTTTACAATAAGGCGGTATGAAGCAAATTTGCTCTTTAGCAATGTAAGTGCGACATTCCATCACTTCGGATTACTTTAGACTTCTGCGCCTACCTACACATGAGAAACGCAAAGGCCCGCGAAAATTACATCCTCGCGGAAAGCCATTTCTGAAGTTTTGCAAAAAGTCAGATACTCTCGACAAAAAAAAGAAACAATTCTTCACAACTCAAGGTTTTGGTTTTTTTTAATCAGTGGATCGAGTTTGGCATCACTCCCTACCTCGTAAAAAATTTAAACTGGCTCTGCCACGATCGTATTTATAAACATTAACAACTGCTTTTATTTCATCAAGTATTAAAAAGAATAGTGCGATCAGTCGCAGGCCTACAGCTGTATAACATTCGTACGCTAATGCTCATTTCTTATAGCGACGAGAGATAAAATATTGGCTATGATAAAAATCCTGGAAAATAAATTGTCCATGTTGACATATTAATAAAGTCGTATATCACAATTTAGATAATACGCTCGTATGCAAATAGTGGTATCATTAACTTCAGGATTTCTGGCCAGTTCTTATGACTGTATTCATTTTCATTTGTGGGCTCAAAATATTAGGTACGTAACAATTTTATGAGAATTTATAATTGGTCTTCTACTCCGCCAATGCACATGAGCATGGGCGCGTGCGCATGCGTGCGTATGTGGGTGGNATGTATGTGTTTCTGTGTTTTGCATACTCATGGTACTCTTTTCAATTGAGTGCGTGTGTGCATATCTTATTAGAGAATGTAGATTTAAATAAGTCAAAGTGCCTGGAGCCTGCTTAGAGGATAGGCGCTATACAAATGTATTCTGTTAGTAGAAGTTCCAGCAGCAGTAGCAGTAGTAGTAGTAGTAGTACTAGTAGTAGTAGTAGTAATAGTAGTAGTAGTAGTAGTAGTTGTTAGTAGTAGAAGTAGTAGTAGTAGGAGCAGCAGTAGTAGCAGTAGTAGTAGTAGCAGTGGTAGTAGTAGCAATATTAGTAGACGTAGTAGTTGTTGTTAGTAGTAGTAGTAGTAGTAGTAGTAGTAGTAGTTAGTAGTAGTAGCAGTAGTCGTCGTCGTAATGGTAGTAGCAGTAGTAGTAGTAGAAGCAGCAACAGCACGAACATGAAAATAAATTTTCACTAGCAATAGTAGTAGTAGTAGTAGTAGTTGTAGCAGTAGGAGCAGGAGGAGGAGTAGGAGAAGGAGGAGCAGTAGCAACAGCAGCAGCAGCAGCAGATCATTATTATCATTATCATTAATGCCACTTGAAAAAAATGCAGATCTCTCCCAATTTCGATGTGTGAAATACGTCAGAATAATGTCAACAGGGATCAAATAGAGGGGTAAGTACAGCCTGTATTCACAATAGGATCAGATCGTTACAAACTTAATCTTTGTGAGCAGCTCGGTTAAACATGCCACAGCCATATTATGTGTGTTGTCGCGGTGGCTGTACAAATTTGTTCCCACTGGTGTGTCCTTAAAGCTGTTGTTAACAGTGCAGCTGTGAGTGCATGGGTTCGTGAGCTGTTTACGTGGCATGCATGCTGTGCAATTAATTGTGATTGCCACAAACCTTTCATTGATTGTGTTACCGTATCTACAATAATAATATGGTTGCAGTGGATGTTTATTTTTTATTCCTCTCTCTCTCTCTCTCTCACTCTCTATCTATCTATCTATCTATCTATCTATCTATCTATCTATCTACCTATCTATCTATCTATCTATATATCTCTATCTCTCTTGCTATCTCGCTTGCTCTTTCTTTCTCAGTGGTGGATTTGGTTCACACCACATTCAAGTGTGGAGCAATGTGGCCGAAAGGCTACGGCATTGGACTCAAGATCTTGAGTTCGCGGGTTCCATTCCTGACCATGATTGTGTTGTAAGTGCTTTTTGGGAAAGCATTTTATTCACCTTTTCCTGAATCTACCAGTCTATAAAATGGGTAACTGGCCACAGGCAGGGAACGATATTGTCAGAATGCCGATGATCAGCATCTGTGAAAGGCAAAAGCACTGAATGCTTCCCGAGGAGTTGAGAAAATTCTAGAATGATCAGGCCTGCCGGGGTAATATAATAGTGAAGAGTCGTGCGAGCACATATCAGCCTGAACATGACACTTGTAAACCAATGTTTATTGTTATCTTGCTCAAAAAATTGTCTTTCCATTCACATATTCTGCCATCCATCGTAAGGTGAGCCCGGCTAGAGGCAACGAAAGCTATCGTCTATTTAAAATGGTCAGGGCTGGTTAAATGGCAACGTGTTCTGTGCTCCACGAGGAGAAGAGAAAGTTATTGAGTGATCTGGCATTGCTGGGTTAAAAATAAAGTGAAGCAGTGTAAGCAGATTTTGCCTAGGCACGAGACCTCAAAATTTATCATTAATGTGTTTATGTTCACACCACATTCAAATGAAGTGAACGAGTGATTATTGTTGTGATTAGTTTGTAACCTGATTTATGAATCGTATGGCAGTATGCATGAATGTGAGTTAGTCTGAGTATTGTATTGGAATGAGTTATGTACTACTGTGTTTAGACTATTTGATTATTTATTATTTACTCTCATGTACCGCAGCCAAGGCAATTTTCCTTTCTAAGGATAATAAAGTCATTCTTATCTTATCTTCTCTTATCTTATCTTATCTTATCTTATCTTATCTTATATGTGGAGCAATGTGGCCGAATGGCTACGGCTTTATGTTCCTCTACTCCGTCTCCTCTTCTTTCACCTTTACACACCTATCGTCCCTTCAATCAATAACCATGTCGATAGCAACCCAGTTGGTAGGCTATCCCCTAATTATCACTCACTCATGCACAGCCTATGACCACTCGCTTGCCTCGGGCTGGGCTTGGGATCCTTGAGGTGAGCTGGCTGACCACACCAAGGTCTCAGGAATGTGCAGACGGTTGTAATATGTGACTTAACAAACGGTAACGCTTGAGATGGAATTAGGTATTTTCAGCTCCATCACCTGACCTAGGAAATCTTGCTCACACGTTGGTTTGTTTACATGCTCTGCTCATGTATGATTACTCATCATTTATCAAAATATTCTAGCAATCCCTAGATCACGTGGTGTAACTGACCCGTCTGAAAATACCTCATTTGACTGTGGAAGCACGATCGGTTCCATATGTAATAGTGAGATTTTATGTTTAAGTTCGGATCTCTCATGAAACGTTTTAGCAGAGATTGGCATGCATATGCTGTTTATGGTGCTACTGGTGCTACTAGTGCTACTGGTGCTATTGGTGCTACTGGTGCTACTGGTGCTGCAAACACATTGTACGTCACGAACTTGAATTAGATGTCAGTGTCATAACACTAAGTTTAACAAAATTATTTGATATACACCCAGACCACAAATGTGGTATAAAGGCGGACAGTACAATATTCGACAGGACATGAACATATTATAAACCATTTATGACACTTTCACATCACACTATTTAAGAGTTTTATAATAATCTATGTATACATTTCACATTTTACGCAGTACAGTCTATACAGAAAGTCTCTATTTATTCCTAGCAGTTGTTTTTACTTCCATTCATTATAGTATATTTTCTTCCTACTGAAACTAGTTCATAACGTGATACATGATCGTAACACTAGGAAATGCCATTATGTTCATTCCCATTTCTGCCATTGCGGTCCATATAAGACCCGAACTTTAAACTGAACACTCTCTATGAAGAGCGCTCTTTCCAAAACTCAACGAGTGCCCTGCCCTTGAATAATGAGTTAATGTTTGTATTCAGAAACGAATTTGGAAGTTAAAGCTCTCTATAGCGTTTCCTTTCCTTTACTTCTACTTTACAGCACGAAAAAACAAGAAGTGTGGTAACTCCTAACATTCACACTTTTAACCCAGTCAAAGCGTAGGTCCTTTTTAATAAAGCTACTTATTTAATCCATTTGAAGTGCTGTACAATTAACAACCCACGTTATATAAACAAAAGCGTGTTTTCAGCAACTTAATTAGGCTATGGGTATCTCCCGGGAGCTCATATTTTTACCTTTCTGTTCATACGGGTTGGTTACGTTTTCTTGTTTTCCTCTTTTTTTTTTTCCTCCTTCACATATTGCAACCAGGAAGTAATTGGACAGGTACCAGCAAGCATCAAGGTTAGACGGAAATAGACTGACTCGGGGGTAGGGCGTACAGGGTGGGAACGGGAGGCGGGGGAGGGGGTATTAGCGAAAGTGAAACGTGAAAAGGTAGGAACGACAGGTACTAGGTAAGATTGCTTGAAGCGTCACAAGGTGAGAAGGGAGAAAAGCAAGAAAAGGTTGAGCAGGGGCGGAGGGTTTGCAACAAAATCATATGATCACTGATCACCATTTGAAATGTTCTTTGCAGAACCATGACTCTAGTAATAAGATACGGCGGCCAGCAATGCAGCTAGCTGGGCCATAATAGCTTGTTCATTGTCAGAGTCAGACCTGTTCTCATTTCACTTCTATTCAGAAACTGGCGCCGCCTCTCATAATCAAATACTGTTCTTGCATAAGATAATGATTATGATAATGATAATGATGATGATAATGATATTGATATAATATTGCTGTTTGTAAGTTTCGTATCCAGGTTAGTGCCCGCTCATGCGATTTCACAGTATTAATGCCCTGGCAGGCCTGATCATTGTGGGATTTTCTCAGCTTCCTGGGGAGCATGCGATGCCGCTGCCATGCCATTTATAGCCGCTGATCACTACTATTCTGACGATAACTTCCGCACCCTATAGTCAGGTATCCGTTTTACACATGGGTGGACTGAGGAAAGTGTGAATAAGATGCTTTTCCAAGACATGCTCAACATGACTATGGTCGGGAATCGAACCCAAGACCTTTCAGATCTCTAGGCTAACGCCCTAACCATTCGGCCACACTGCTCCGCCGACACAGGGACAGAGAAGAGTATGGACGCACCAAAAGCACAAAATGATTAGAACAGAGAATAAGAAGATTTCATTGGGTGAGTGAAGAGAAGGATGGAGGAGTGTTACAGGGTGCTGCACAGTGAATCTTTCATTTTGATTATGAGGTATGCGGGCTTCACTTATTGCGGTAATTCATCAACCGGAAAAAAAAATAACAGCAAGAAAAGGCTACTTTACAATTTATGATGGATTGCAGGGACGAAATTTTGTAAGATGTAATATAGTTTCAAATTTGAAGGCATGGCTTGGTTGAGTTAAAATCTGGCACCCTGAGGAGATGATGTATGTTGCTGTCAGGCAAGGCTCTCTCTCTCTCTCTCTCTCTCTCTCTCTCTCTCTCT
>JAWQUT010000035.1:2385017-2398101 GCA_033807755.1 Ellobium chinense
GTCCCCTCCCTCCACACCCGTCCCCTCTACATACATACATACACAGCAACGACTGTACTCCTTCGGAATGCTCCTTTCTAACCAGGGGCGTAGCGTCCATGTAATCTATGAATCTGAGATTACCAGTTCATAATAGCCATTATACATTCATTATATAGTTTCCATCTAATACAATTTTACTAATGCTAAGTGCTTTCTAAAATGTTCAAATACCTTCATCGTTTTACATGTATTACACTTGCGTACCATTTACAAGCGTTGGCGTACAATCTTGTCAACACTTCTTAATTTTTTTGCAGTACTAATCTGTGACCCGGCACTCGTCTCGCAGATTCTCCAGCCCCATAGGCACAGTGTATTGCTTTCGAAGGAAACGCCAATAGAAAAACCATTTTAAAAAAAGAGGTCAGTAATCTGAGAGAAAAAGTTGATTATCCTCTACGCAGACTGCATTCCCATCCCTGCATTCACCCTCGCTACGCCCCTGTTTCTAACTAACAGCAACCCTTTGCTACACCACTGATGAATCCTTTCCACTTTCTCAGTAAGCCATATGATCAGATTGCTGGCTGCTACATGTCTGCAAGAAAAATAATCCACAGCCCTAGGAGATACGGCAGCAGCCACACGGCACCTCTTGTCCAGCGCAGATAACGTTTTTGCAGCAAAGTAAATTACCAAGAATCCCAGAAGCCAACCTGGTACACAGCTGCTCGAGTCGCCTTTGTTGCTGATAGTTCATTTAACGGCATTGACCTGCGAGAATCTCCCCTGGACTAATGGAGCTGCCAATCACGTCCACAGCTTCGGAAGTGCATGCCAGACTTAGATACAATGGCCTGCTATGCAAAATGGTCAAGATACGAGAGGTTTTTGGTCTGCAAAGTGGCCAGGATGCGCCTGCAAGTAAGCCAGATTGAAATCTTTCGCATTTTGGCTTCTCTCAACGACCTTGGAGAATCTCATTAACTCCTGGGCATTGTAACAAGATCGCGGTTTGGCATAGTGGAAATCGTCCAGCAATCGTCGTGCAGAAAGGTAAACATGTAACAGAGAGACACAGAGAGAGAGAGAGAGACAGACAGACAGACAGACAGCCAGACAGACAGACAGACAGACAGAGAGGGAGGGATTACGAGTTTTATAACTGATAACCTGTTCATGGTATAACGATTCAGGCCCATCTGTCAAAGAGATGTGCCAGATATTCCGCATGGCAGCGCAAATCTATGCCAGACTGTTATTACATAAAGAGTTTTATCTTTTTATTTTTGGGTATCTCCATTCCTTCACACTGACGAAAGGTTTTGCTATTGGACGACTTAAAAGCAGTGTGGATGTTTGTTTGAATGTTTGTATGTTTATTTGTTTGTTTGTTTGTTCGTTCGTTCGTTCGCTTGTTGTTGTGTACATTTCTTAAGAAAAACCCACTCACTCACTAATTGACTCACTCACTCACTCACTCACTCACTCACTCACTCACTCACTCACTCACTCACTCACTCACTCACTCACTCACTCATTCACGCATTATTTCACTACCCTACACATTCATTCATCACTCTTTCATTCATTCATTCATTCATTCATTCATTCATTCATTCATTCATTCATTCAGTCAATCAGTTGTGGGTCACTCAATCACCGTATCAGTCAATGAATCAATCATTCATTCAATCAATCAATCAATCGATCGATCAGTCGAAAAAAAAAAATAATAACTCTATCTGTAAATCTCGTATTCCAGGCTAGCATCAACTCATGTGACATCACACTATCATTACCCCAGCAGTCTTTCATTTTTTTCTCCCCCAGCTACTTTTGTTTCCGGGGGTGCTCAGTAACTTATTCACAATCTTCTTCCCCCCCTTCCCTGTCACCTCCTCCCTCTTCCTGCCCCCTCCCCNGTGGTCACCCCCTCCTTTCTACTTTTTTACTGTTTTTAACTGTTCCTGAATGCACCGTCCCTTTCTTTGTATTTATTCTCTTCATTTGAATTTACTGTACTGAAGAAGATCCACGTTTCATAGGATCGAAAATTCTAATAAACCATTTTCTTGGTTACATATTGGAGTTTCTCATTACAAACATTGTTTGCAAGTGCGTGTTTCTTAAATATTACCCCAGCAGTCTTGATCACCCCAAGACTTTCTCAGCTCTCTGAGGAGCATACAGTGCCACTGCCATTTATAGGCGCTGATCACTCTGACGGTATCTTTCGCTGCCTATTGCCAGCTACCTATTTATCAGATGGGTGGACTGAAGAAAATGTGAATGAGAGGCTCTCCCAAAGCACCAACAACACGAGCATGGTCGAGAATCGAACTCACGACCTCTAGATCCTGAGTCCAACAACATAACCACTCGACCACACTGTTCCAGATCAAACTCTCATTATTGCTTCCTTTACACATACAATTCGCAAGGGAGGATCTGTTTGAATATTAGAAAGCGATACATAAAATGTATCCTCATACATTAGACTAGAGTAAGCTAAAAGGCATAATCAGTAATTGAAATCAGATCTTATCTACTTGGAATACATCTCGGCCCCACCTCCCGAACTTGACCGTATCCCTACTTTGATTACAATAATCTGATCGGCGATAGATCAATATATTAATATCTAGATTCGTTCCAATCTCCTGAAATCAGGTGTTGAAACTTAAGCAAAATCATTGGCCTGGGATAGGCAATCTTTTGTTTGGAGATAATGAAGAATGGGGAGTGAAATTCAAATAAACTTTCTCATGAAGTGAGTTAACAATACGTCATTGCTGTTGTTGTTGTTGTTGTTGTTGTGCTGTAGTTATATCTGGTGCTGCCGTGTGTGACATTGTTGTAGTGTAATGGTACAGTCAGCTCCGCATACTCGCAACTTCTCTGGAGCATGAACATAATTGCAATTAAAAGAATTTGCGAGTGTCCAGTGACTTTTGTATAGAAATATAGAATTTTTGCTATGTGGGAGATGTTGTGCTAAGGCGGAAGTTATGATATTTCGGACTGCGGTTAATAGGAATCAACTGTAATAGTGGTGGAAGCAGTATTCGTTGTTGTTATTGTTATTGTTGTTGTTGTTGTTGTTGTTGTTGTTGTTGTTGTTGTTGTTGTTGTCGTCGCTGGTTTACAGGTCATGTTGTATTAACCTTTCCTGTTAAATTTTGCTAGTGGTAGTGATGGTGATAGTAATTGCGGGACGATAGTTATCCAGTAATAGCTGTGATTGCAGTGGTGGTGGTGGTAGCGGTGGTGGTGGTGGTGGTGGTGGTGGTGGTGATGGTGGTGGTGATAATAGTAGTAGAAGGAGGTAGTAGAAGGTGAAGGTAATGGTGGAGATAGTGCTGGTCCTGGTAGTAATGGTGGTGGTGGTGATAATGATAGTAGTGAGTGTAGTATGCTGTGTTAATCGTGACGATGATTATGGTAAAATTTCGAGATGCTGGTAGTGACAGTAGCAGTGGTGGGGGAGGCGTCAGTGGTGGTAATGTCGTGGATTGGGGTGGTGGGCTGAAATGGTTACAGTGGTGCAGCCAATATAAATATATAAATAAACAAAGACAGAGACCCAACTTACCAAATCATGATACCCCTAATAATCCCAGTATACCTCTAATAATCCCAATATACCCCTAATAATCCCAATATACCCCTAATAATCCCAATATACCCCTAATAATCCCAATCTCATAATCATACAACATTCAACAGGTCATTCTTACCTTAAACGTTGATCACAGGAAGAAACTAAGATACATCCTGATCCGTACCGGGAAAGAGAATGTACTGTACTGTATTTCCTCCACAGAGACACCACACTGTCATAATAATAATTATCATAGCACTAAACAGATTTTTGATTAAATCTAGGCCCCTTGAGTAAGATGATTATGAAGAAGTCATGACAATAAAATCAAAGTTATTAAATAAACACCAAAAGTTTGAAAAACTTCAGGAGAGATATAGACTATACGGTGTATCAACAATGAAAAGAATATGAACAGTAACTGGAACATTAAGTTCTGGGCTCACGAGAACTTTGCAGCTCCTAAGCAATTCATATCACACTGAGGTTTCTCCTATCCAATCTTCAACTCGCTTTTAGCGTCACCCTTGGTCTCTATAAAACCGAACTACTTCCTCAAACTTCGCCTTGTGACTGGTACGAACGCTACTTTTAAAGTACATGTATGAGGAAGGAGTTATTTTGAAAGTTGGAAAACCTAGGCATACCGAGTTTGACAGTACAATACATCCTTGAGCGATTGATCATGATGACGTGTTGTGTCATGAACCGTGGTCCATTAACTTTGAATGTGCCTCTGAAACGTGATCCTAAGTTGTTAGAAAATCCTAACGCCATTCAATATATGTGTGTGTGTGTGTGTGTGTGTGTGTGTGTGTGTGTGTGTGTGTGTGTGTGTGTGTGTGTGTGTGTGTGTGTGTGTGTGTGTGTGTGTGTNTGTGTGTGTGTGTGTGTGTGTGTGTGTGTGTGTGTGTGTGTGTGTGTGTGTGTGTGTGTTTCTTTCTTTCTTTATCAGTGTGTGTGTGTGGGTAGGAGGGGGGTGTGGATGTGGGTGTGGGTGTGTGGGTGGCTGTTTTGGAGAGGCAAGAGGACAGAGTAGAAAGTTGTGGTTGCAGTGACAGAATTTGATGGCGTGGTTTTGGGGGAGGGTGGTNGGGGAGGATGGTGATGGGTATAGCTAAAGTGTAAAATGTATAGGCCACAGGAAAGTACGGCAGTGTCTACCGGGGAAAAGCCATGTACGCCAAACAGGCCTAATTCACCTGCTGGCACCCACGCAAAGAACTTCAATGTTCTCTATCTTTCCACATATTTCTCTTTCAGTTTTTATAATTTCTCAATACTGTGTATGCATTGATTAATCAATGAAAAGTTATGGAACATGAAAGTTTTTGGGTTTTTTGCATCTACCGTAAAACTATAATTAGACTGTGTTGCAAATTTTTTATTTTCCTGAGAGCAATAGATTAATGTCCTATCTATAGCTTCCATTTTTTGTCACAACAAAATTTGTGAGTAAAAAGCAAAAGTCAGCCCGCCATTTAATAAGTTCAGCCTGACCAGCCCACTGGGTCCGGGAATTCCTATACGAGGATGGATCAAAAAGTTCGCGGTTTCGCCCAGAAAACGTGTGAAGATTGGTCAAGTGAATACACTAGTCCTTCACAACGTCGTATCATTACAGAACTTACAATTTGTTGACGAAACAATAGTACTAGAAGTTGTTGTTCTAATCGTTGTTGTATAGATGAATAAATTCTAAAGATATGGTGTGCATTTACAGAAATTACACGAACTCACATCTTCAAGTGGCAGTGACTGAATCTGTTCCCTGCGCGTTCAAATTTCTTCCTCGTGCTTTTCATTTATCCTTTACAAGACTAACACCCCATTTTACAAATGGGCAGGCAGGCAACGCACCAGCGGCGAAAGCGCACCGAAAGGCATCATAGACGAATGCATTAGACTCCGTGAAAAAGTTGGACGACTGGCGAATCGGGCGGACTGAAAAGATCTATCGGAGATTGAATTTCATTGCTAAACACATTCTTTGATTAGAAAAAGGGTAAAAAAAATGAAGAGGACTGATGTGTATAGTTACTTTTTGTGTATTTTTCTACTAATTTAGGTGAAAACCGCATGTGTTTTCGTTACGTAGTTCTCAAGAAATCTGTGACACAAATTTGGCTGAAGCGTTTTATTAATATAGTCTAGATGACTCTGTATGACTTTTATCGCTTTTAAAAACTAGAAGAAGAACAACTGTGTTGGAGAGTTTCTTCTGAAAACAGTGAAAATACCCAAATTTCTGCAAATGAATACCCCTCTGTCAAGTTTAGTCTCCTGTCGTTTGGGAAAGGAAAAATTGTATCATAATTAAATTTGATGAAGTGTCATGAAGGAGATGGGTAAAGATTCTTTTGTATTCAATTTGTCAAAATTCATGCGTTTTCTAGGCCAGGTCACGAATTTTTTCAACAACCCTCGTAGCATCACAGTATGAATTTGAATTTGACAAAAGCTAAAATACCAAGTATGAAGAATATGTTATCTCCGGCATTTTTTTTTTCGAGAAACAAAAAAAAAATGCATTTCACCACCCAGAGTTTCTTGAACAGTGGGGATTTTTACTAGATCGTAACAAAAATTAAAACCAAAATTTGTTCTTTGTCTTAAACATATTACAACGCCCCTCTGGATGACACTTCAGTCCACTGCACATGCACTTTCCGCTTGACGGAAGACGGCTCTCTCAGTGAGTCGGTGATTCACTTCCTTTATGAAAACTATCCAGTCGCATCTTGAGATCTGACTCAGTGAAAGTTATGACATATTTCCTGTGTACTCAGATTATCCACTTTTTTGGAAGACAAACAAAATTGTTTTATAAAACCTGAGCACTTTTCTATCAAGCATCTCCCAAGACTAATTTATGAGTAGACTATAATTATATCATTGAGGTTTGCAGATGCATGAGCTCATCACTCTGTGCTTTATTCATTCACACCAAAACCAAACGTCGTTTCTTTATTTCAGTTGGGGATGGGGGTTGTGCACTTCGACATACACTTTTTAAAAGACAAGCAAGATTGTTTCATTAAGGTTGAACACTAGTCTATCAAGTATCTCCCACGGATGATTCACATGCATGCTATAATGGGGTCCAAAGAAACATGAGCTCATAGTTCTGTTCTTATTCATTTACATCCAAACCCAGCGTCGTTTCTTTATTTTAGTTAGGGGTGAGGGCTGTGTACTACGATATCCACTTTTTAAAAGGTAAGAAAGATTGCTCTATAAAAGACAATATACTTTCCTAACAAGTATCTCCAAGGGATGATTTGCAAGTAGACCAGATAAGGCTCACAGAGACATGAATGTCTTGTTTTTGCTGTGTTCATTCACACCAAAACCCAGGATCGTTTCCTTATTTTTATTGTAGGTGGGGGCTGCGCACTCCGATATCTAGTTTTTGAAAAACAACCAAGATTGCTTTATAAAAGTTGAACACTTTTCTATCAAGCATCTCCCAGGGATGATTTACAAGTAATGGGGTCCACAGAAATATGAGTTTATTGTTCTGTGTTTCATTCAATCACACTCAAACTCAGCGTCGTTTCTTTATTTTAGTGGGGTGGGGGTGGGGCTGGGGGAGGAAGGAGAGGGAGAGACCTGGGGAATTAAACTGTCCTCGCTCGTTATACTTTCAAATTACATTTACATGTTTTGTCATGTGTTTCTTGTTAGAAGACATGTCAGATTGAGATTGTCTGCCTCAAGGGACCCAGTTATTTCTTTGTAGACCAATTGGTCACTGTCAGCTTACTACCACTCTAAGGATTTTGCATTAGAAGCTAAGCCTCTTATCAGGACATAATCTCTTCTCAGAAAGTTTTGTACATGGATAACACAAAGTAGGCTTTAAATTTCTTTGATCACAAAATAAAAACAAAGCAAACAAATTAACACTGGCAACTACGCACATGTAGTTGTCACCCACGACCTGTCTGAGTTTCCCATGTTAAAACAGGTACAGGATTAAGTGCTCTTTGCGCTACATCAGATGGGTTCAAAGAACCTGTTCTTAAAAAGACAAGTTATTGAACGGTTCCTTGCCAGTGTACCACACCACCAAGTTATGGAATCCTGGGGCTGCCACTATGATTTTTTGTCATTTCACAAGAATTTAAGGCCAAATTTCACTAGATTTCACTAGACGTTCTGTTTAACCCTCTGAAAATGTATCTGATGTTTTATACATGTCATTGTTAGTTAACAGCATATTACATTTATTAGAGGGGTAGATTAATTCGTAGAAATAGGAAGTAAGCAAATTAAGAACAAAGAAGGGTTAACACCCGTAATTTTTTTTCACTTTGTAGCATCGCGCAGAGACCACACGAGCTCGACCTTCATTGCATGGGATTTACATGTTTTGGCGGTACTCTGGATGAGACTCAGAGAGTGTGTAACAAATTTGCAATATATGCTCAGGGTAATCGTAGGACTGAGTGTTTGGGCTTTAGTTTAGTAAGTCGATTATTACTTAGTAGTTTGCTTGGTTTTGTTTCGTTTTGTTTTGTTTTGTTTTGTTTTGTTTTGTTTTGTTTTGTTTTGTTGTGTTGTGTTTTTTTAGTTTTAACATTAATCAGTATTCAATATTATCATTCGCCTCAATAGTGGGGCAAACTCCCGAGACAGATAAATGAAATAAAATGATTTTTTGCTCTCTTATTTTCCACTAGATTTTTCCGTTTTCAGCATTTCCTTCATAAGATCTTTAGAAAAACTCAGTTTACATCTATTGAAAAATCACTGAGAGTGGCAGTCCTGTGGGATAGCAGCGAAACAGTGGATCTTTCACAGCTGAAAGCTGCAGTTTTCAGATCTCAGTCTTGTTTTTGTTTTGGTTTTTTTTTTGTTCCCTGTCTGCATCTATCTGCCAAATCATCTTTCCAGTCATGGGTGGATCTAGAAAAATATCAAGGGGGATTTCTTTCACATTGCTGACCTCTTTCTAAATATCAGATAGATAATATGCAACTCTAAATTTCATAATATATAAGAATTTGCACTCTACTTCCCTTTTCATAGTACATGTATTTATATACGTCCTTGACATAGATAGAGCTTCGGGATAAACATTTTCTTAGAACTACCGACATATGAAAGCTGAAGATTATAAGAAATCTTTAGAGACTCATTAAAGAAAAAAAATCGGAGGTGAGGGGGAAAGTTCACGAGTACCAGGTGAACCTCTTCCTCCTTCTCCACCACTGCTCCGCCAATGCCTGGGTCCATAAAATAATTGGAAATGAGCCTTTCATATACATAAGAGTGTAAACCACGAAGAAACGACAAAAATACCGTATACACCAATTAGGAGACACACAAAAATCAGAGTGACGGACAATTAAGAGAGAAATGAAAAAATTCGATGTTAGCAGTTAGCACACAAGATGACACCGTCGTATTTTTATTATTTTCACTCCATTGAGAATCAAATATTTACAAACATATTTACACACATCATCTTTAGATCCTCCTTCCCCCTTCTCCCTAATAAATATAATATGCTGGGTAATAAAATGTCAGGATCATTTCACGTTTGCCTGTATCTTTTTTTTTTCCTTTTGATGCTTTAATTGTTTCTATTATCTGATCTTCCATTCATCTATTAAAGAGGTTAATATATTATTGCGGGAGAGAACTTGTACAGAGACAATTATTTTCGGTTCCCTGAATTTACAACAGTCAATTTTTATCTGAGCATTTTTCAAGAGCAACTATCATCTAAGACTCTGAAACCTCTATAAAAGTATGTAACTGCTTTAACTATTGACCAAAAAAAAAAATAGTAAAGTTTTATTTTGATGTTATATTCTCAATTTTCAAAGTTAACCCACATCTGTCTCATTATTTTGCCTAGGACAGCGTATTCAGAATACTAGATTTCTCAAAACCTCAAAAAGTGATTTCGGTAAATATGGAATAAGCGCGACGAAAAGTCGAAAGTAACCGAAAAATCCTTGTGGGAAAATGAAGAAAAAAAAAGCAACAACTGCAATAGTGTAATTTACATCTAGCTCACTCTTTGAGCAGCTGGAGTGCATGTCTCAGTCATGTTTGTGAAAATTAGCTTCACCCGCGGAAGTTCAGGAGGTGCATAATGATTCTAGTGCACAATGATTCAGTCGCTGGGGCATTAGTTCATCCTGTGATGTAATGCTAAACTCTTCAACTCTTCAGACTAGTTTCGAGTCCTGTGGCCGTATGCATAATCCTTACGTTAGTTAATGCAGTGCGGTAACCCTGGGAAACTCCCAAAACATTAGTAGTGTTCACCGTAGTTAACGCAATACGTGAACTAAAGTATGGATTATGCATATGGCCACTGGCCGGTGAAGCAAAATCTGCAGCACTAGCAACAGTATCTATTCAATCTTCGGATGGATTGCCATACGTGGGCAGTCAATTGGAAAATGAAGCATACTGAAACAGTTCACCGGGAATCTGACAACATCGAAACGCGCCAAGAGAGAACTGGTACAGGGACAATTTTCGGTTCGCTGAATTTAAAAGGTCGATGTTTATTGGAGCATTTTGCAAGAGTAACGATCATTTAAGACTATGTAACCTCTTTAAAAGAATGTAACCTCTTCAAATCGTATTGCTAATTTCATCATGCAACTTGGCTTGAGAAAAACTATGGTATGAGAACTTTCATAGATTTACAGTACGCGCCCTCACAATAACATATAATAAGCATTACATGGAAACGTCCCATTACCGTAATTACTATAACATGATGATTAGATTACTTTCCATCATTATAAGGCAAATGATATTTCCCAGTTAACTGTCAATTGTTCAGCCATTACTTCCTCACGCTTTCATCTAAAAGAATTGAAGAATTATGCTACAATGTTGGTCCAACTCACCTCATCTCCTATCACAAACATGAACCACATTTCCTGGAACTAAAACGCAGGTTTATGGCTCAGCATCAAGTGCTGAAAATGCTCCAACATGCGCGGCGCACAGACTTAGCAAGAGGCTGGGGTAAGTTCTCGTGCCCGCGCTATTATTATGTCACAGTTACCCATATGGTTTGGGTTTGACCTCGTTTTAACTCACGCGTGTAATTATAACTTCTTTCTTTGCACGGTAACACATCAAAACGAAAAAAAAGCGTGTGTGTGTGTGGGGGGGGGNGGGGGGGGGGGGGGGGAGAGAGAGAGAGAGAGAGAAACAGTGATTCACGTAGGATGTATAGACCATAATGATGAACGTGTGACAGAATTTGAAGTATGACTTCGTTCGCTCAGATGTGAAATTGTTTTCGTCACAATGAACACAAAGTACGTAAATATAAGCTAAGTAACAATGGTATGATATCTGAGATGAGATGGAAGCGGATGATCGGTAGTTGACGTGATAGACAAAGCCACAGAAACCAATAGGTTATATAAAGCAGAGCTCTTGAGTAACCGCAAGTAAAATGTTGATATCGGCAACCGATGAAAATCGGTGTTTGTTTAGCGAAACTAAAATTTTGGAATTTCTTCAGTTCTGGTAGGTTTTACGGGAACGGCGTCCAAGACTATCATTACTAAGGGGTGCCTGAAATTTCAAGGCCACACAAGCGTTATTAATGAAGGAGAGGAAAAAGGCAGCTGCCTGTGTCGTAAAGTTTTTGTTTTCCTAGTATAGAATCGTAGCCTGTATATATTTAATACCATAATAATGGAGCAGCAATGGAATAAACTATGAAGGACATGGAGAACTTTGCCGATTCTCTGCTGATAATTCCGTGGTTACTATGTAATATAGAAAAGGCAATGCAGATCATCAGTATTGTGTGTTGTCTTTTATATGGGGTTCAAGAAACAGAAAATTAAGAGACTGAAACGGAGAAGGCATTATAGATTGTATTCAGATACCACGGAAACAAAGCCACGACTTGCCATATAGAAAGATTAGGCAAGTTCTCTTTCATTTTATTTAGTATCTTCAATTCTTATGCCAAAGCAACTAATCCAACGGACGAACTTTTTTTTTCTAATATATTGGGTGCTTTCCGAAAAAAATTACCTCAATTTCAAAGCTTGATAACTTCAATAATTCAGAATTGTTTTGCAATTGAAGTATATGGCACACATTAACAGATAGACAGTGTCTGCTAATGCTGCAAAATTCAAGTATCCAGGTGTCATAGTTATGTCACAGTTGAAAACTCGAGAGTGCCGTTGAAAAAATAACAAGCTCGGTATATGTCTCTCATGCACTGAACCCGGGATGCCTTTTTTGAGTATAGCACTATTTACATCAATGAGACTTGCAATAAATATAGATTATATAATAGCTATGTTCTTTGACGTGGTTAGAATACTATTTCAGTTTCTTTAAATTTTTGAAGTCACAGGACCTTGAATTGAATGAACTCTTTTTGGGCCACCCGGTATTGTCTATGTCTAGTTTCGGAATTGCTGAATAGTGGAATACCTGGCAGAGGAGATTTCCCGAAGGGAAGATATGTAAACCAAAAAGAAACAAACAAACAAGCAAACAAACAAACAAAGACCACTAAGAATACTCACGTTGTATTTGCGCGTTTTCCCTGTCTGAAAAGTTCCTAAACTCCAAGTTCAGAGCATACTGGTTTCCCAGATCAGATCTGGAGAGTGTGTTTTGTCGACACTGAAAAAAAACTTATTCTGTCCCATAACTGCCATGTGCTCACGTTTTTAAAAGCGTCGCCAAACTGCTTTACTCTCACACTCGTCGCGCCACTAGCCTCACCACACCTCCGCCTCTCCCGGCCCGTCTCGCCTCCACCGCTCATTCGGCGCGCGTGAGAAAATCAGGGGAAGTAATTGCTTGACGCGCGCTCCCAACAGTTATCAGTTCTTCCTTCACCATGTTTTGGTTCAAGCCGAAAGACGAGTGATAGACAATTTTTGACAGAATGTTTCGTAACTAAATGTAAAATGTCCTCACTGTTGAGTGAAGCTGGCGTACGGGGTGAGATGCGAGATAGCAGTGCAACAAGCATAAGAAACTATGGGGTCATCTGGAAGTGATGGGGTGATGCTGTGTTTAAAGAGTGGCAGGCAATAGATTTACCTATTTCACTATCTTTATGTGTATGAGTATCACGGATGGTGTGTCGGTTGATTATAGGCTACAAACGCGTTGATGTATAGCCTCTAACTTCCTACTGCTATCAGTTAAGTCCTCCTAAATTCCGCTGGTCATTCCCACTGACTTATGCTTAAAATGATCATCGAAGTCACACAAATAACTGTGTTTGAATAGGGCAAAAATAGTAAATTTCTGTGTTATGCGCTATGGTTTGAATCTTCCCTGTGAAAGCGGCTTCATTAATTAAAATATAAATACTAGCAAGAGCCGAACGCTAGAGTGGAAAAGTTTTCAACAACTGGGATTTGTGGGTGGTGGGCACACTGTTGTGTTGTGGGCTGTTCAAACAACAAAGAGAAGATATTAATTTATGTTATATGCATAGGTGTCTAAAACATATTATGAAACCCCTCA